>JAOEHY010008735.1:0-11008 GCA_025447955.1 Psilopsiagon aurifrons
GGGGAGGCTGCGCGGCTGGGGGGAGGCAGCACCGAGATTCTTTAGACACTTGCTTTCACAAAACAGTCTATTTTAAGGGTCGTACATTAAAAATATAACAGATCTGCCTTAGCGTTCAACCTTTGATGAAATATTTAATCGCAGCATACATATGAATGAAGGCTGGCTAGGAATGTAGAGGATGCAGTACCATGCGTGTGCGCCTATAGACTGTACATACCTACGGAGCCCAGCCTGTGCATGTACTCAGACAGGGAATGCTGTGCAATCCTAATTAAACCCAGGTAACTTGCATTTGAAGCTAGACCCGCAGGCGATCCGCTCCAGGACCTGGCGGCTCTCCTACACTTCCACTCGCTTTTGCCGGTGGGTGCCACCTCTGACCGCAGCGGCCCCAGCGCTCTGAGAGGGGGCTCCCGGTCCCCGCTGGGCCACCTGGCAGCCAGCGGCGGTTCTGCCCCTGGCCCCCCGGAACAGGTACCGGGCTGAGACAGGGACATCCCTCCCGTCCCCTGATGCCCGCGGCAGGAGAAGCGCTCCTGGGTGCCCCTCCTCCTTACCCCGGGACGTGCGTGGCGGCCTAGCCCTGGCCCACCTGTGGTCGCTGAGAGGCACGGTTCTGCTTGAAGTTAAGGTCTGTTTAACCCCCAGGCAGCGACCGTCCTCTCCTCAGGTGTGGAAAGAGCTCTGGTGGTGCTGATGCATGTGAGGATAAACAAGGAGAAAGTTGGATGCATCAGGTAGGGAGAGGTGGCTGGTATTGGCAGGAGAGCATCATGCAGCCCCTCACCTGCCCACCATGCACAGGTCATTATGCCTTTAGCGCAGGGCACCTCTCATCAGCTTTACGCCTTCTACAGAAGTGTCAGACACTGCTAACTGCCACAAACACAGCGTGGTCAGCTCTCCTGGCTCTGGTTAGTGTAAAGATAAAATTAACTCCTCAGTCTAAGAACTACCAGCATCCATGGGGTGGGAAAAATCTTTACATCAAGTTCTCACAATCCTTACTACTTTTCGTCTTCCCCTCTCAATGCCATCACTAATCTAGTTTCTGCTCCCTTCTCTGATGCTGCTTCAAGGGAAGTCAAAATCCATATATTTTGTCAGAGATAACCTGAATTTGTATCTTATGTTACTGTTAAACTATCTCTTGCAAGCTATATCCAGATTTTTAAATCAAATATTGCACATTCTATGCATCTTCAGGAAATACATGATCTGTTTGTAGCAATATGGGGTGGATTTGATATGACCTAAGAAACCAATGACATTCATAGCTAAGGCTGGCAATAACTTCCAAGGTGGCAGTCATTTTGGATAAGTGCCTGACTTATAACAGTCTAAACGCTGCAATGATTTCCCTAAGTAGAAGGAAAATAGGAATTCTGTTAATCAAAGCCCCTTAGTGCATCAAGTTCACACAGTCATTGTGTTCAGCATTAAACAGCTACAGGTTATTTTAAAGACTCTCATGAACTGTTTGCTTAGTTTCCTGATGTTCCCAATGTAGTTCATCTCAACTGATTCAAGCTTGTTAATATTGCACAGAAAAGTAGGAAATAAAAAACCTACTGACTTCCCAAGGAAACTGGAAGTAGTGATTTTTCAAAACACTAGCTCATAAGCACATACTGGCTAGAGGTATTTTCCAAATATTCAATATTCAGTATTTTTGCCTTCACTTGCTCTTAGCTAGCATAATTTGCCAACTTTTTATTTTTGCACTGAAGCATGAGAGAGTTTTGCTTAAGCAACAAGTAGGTTCTTGGCTGAGTTTACAAAAACAGCACAAGGTATTTTTATTAAAGTATATGGACATTGTGTGGCTGTAAACCCCCTGAGCTTCCTTGCCCTGACACTACAGCAGTAATTATGTTGTCTACAATGACCTTAAACTATTTTTCTTCTAGATTAATAATATATGTTTGCAAAACTAAATGTTCAACATAGCTTCAGTATTTCATTTTCCCCTTCATTCCTCATGGGGGGAGAAATTGCAAGTACGCTTGCTGTATGTGTGTCTGTGACAGGTAGCTAGACGAGAAGATGCGCTGCTGCAAAGTGAATGATTGAATGGCTACAGGTCCATGTACCTCTGTGCACTGAATTCTGAGCAATTATTTGGGCAGCTGATGCAGTTTCAGAGCCAATGAGACATAACTGTGCATCCTACAGTGTTCTTTAAATCCTATTGTTTTCTTCTTATTTTAATTAGTGTATTAACAATGGTAACTCTTTTTATTTTTGTAAAGTGTCGAGTTGCACAGGATGGTCTTTGCCTCCACGGTCACATCCTCCATGTGCCAAAGGTTAATATGTTTTTCTGAGTTCTCCCTGAGTGAAAATATTGCCCTAAAATTAGAAGTTGCTCATTCTCTCTCTAATTTTCATCTGCTCAGAAAGTAGGACAAAACTATTTTTCCTCCATGGCTGAGATTGCTGTCCGTCAGTGCTCACACGTAACCCAGATTTTCTCTTCTCTTTCAAGGCTGTTATCACAGTTTCTGTCATTCTATAGTAAGCACTAAAAATATTTGGATGTAATCAAACAAATAGGCTGGTTTATGATGGATTGTGGTAACAAAATGGCTGTTTTTTAAGGAAAGACAAACTATAAAAGAAAATAATTTGTTGTCAGCAACAGAAATGCTTTTTCAAAGAATGAGTGTGAAGTTGGAGATAACTTCTTGCAATTCCTACTTCTTTGCTTTCCCATCTAAATTCCATTGACCTAATCCAAAGACCACTACAGGTAATGCATTTATCAAATAAGTCTATCTGTGGGGTTCAGGCACCTAATTTAAGAGGGTATTTTTTAAAATGTCAGGCTATATAGAGGAATATGCATATTATCCGTGAGTCCTAGGGTGATATGATTTAATTCTTGACTGAGTTGTTCAAATGAGAAGGAAAAGTTGCATTTGAACTTAAGTCTCCAAGTGACTAAATATTAGATGATGTGTTTATCACTGCATGGTTTTACAGTCACAACAGGAAGATGTCAAGAAGACCTATGCTTTTTTCAAGCCAGCATTATGACTCCATAAGGTTTTCAGAAAGAGGCTGTCATTCACATTACAAGGTAGCGTAGAGCTAAATCCTGTAAAAACAATTTTATTAAATCTAAACCGTCAGCCAAAATGAACTTGGCACAGCTACTATGTACAACGCTTTGAACCTTGATGTTTGTGCAAGTGATTAGTAGCAATGAAGTTAAACCAATTCAATCCTATTTTGGTAAAATATATTCATTAAATGATGGATTAAAATTGACATAGAGAAAGATTTTTGAAGTAGTTAGAACTGGGTTTGCTTTTGAATTTCTAGTAAGCACTTTTTGAATTCTGACCTATTCCTTATGTGCCTGCATCCTCTTTCTGTATATAAACATAACATATATACAAAAAATGTAAATAGGTCACCAAGGAAGAATATTTTCTCAGTGTTGTGTTTTTAATTGTGTTGTTCTTTGTGTGTACAGAATATACATATGTTTGATTTTAGTTTAGGAGCATATATAAAACATCTGAAATCCCACAGCAGAATGCTTTGATACAGTGTGTCCTGAATAACCAAGGGATTTGAATAAAGCAAATGAAACTCGGAGATTTACTGGCATACAGCAGATCAGATAAAGAATTAAAACAGAAAGACCATCTGCTCCAAAGCTTTGAACTCTGTTATTTACAAGTTTTGTTCATGTGATTAAATGGAAATATTTTGTTAAATATATGATTTCAGTCTGATTTCTAATTTAATGTGTTCCAGAAATATACTGAGTAATAGCTGTTGACTGTTTGGTAAACATAACGAAATTCAGTTGCTTAACTTTTTTGTTCTCCTTTAATTTACAGCCACAGTCAAAAAACAGGACATTTAATTGTCAGCTAGTGTTTTTATAAAAGGTGTGTGTTGATACAAGAAACAAAGTTCACTCTCATTATGCCTCTCTCATTTTACAGTGATGTTTATTCATTCCGTCTTTCCGCTTGAAAAAGTTAGTAAAAAGAGAGGAAGTTCCAGGGAAATACAAATGAGAATCTTCATGAAAACAAGTTGTGCTGTTTTCAAAGATTCAATCTGAGACACAGTGCCCATTAAAGACACGAGTGTTCTTCCTAGATCTGTGTTGAAAATTGGAAGTGGCACTTCTTTGAACCCATTATCTATTAAAAATGGAATAAAGGTGTAAAATAGCTGATGCTCAGGAACTTAGAGATGATTGTATAGTGAATTTTAAAGTCTCCGAATACAACATTTCAAACAGAAAACACGATTACTTATAAGTTTCTCAGACTTTCTGATCCACAGTGATAATTTATTATGCCTTGGCATGCTGTTGCCAAACATCACCACAAAATTCAATCTGTAAAGCCAGGAATGGAGGATTCTTCCCTAGATAATAATAGGATTTTGTGTCTGATGTCAGAAAGGAAGAATGGGATAATAATCTGTTTTCTAAAAAAAAACCAAACCCACCACTGTGGAATTAATGAAAACCACCAAAAAGAGCACAGGTTGCAGTCATGAGCTTGTGGGGATTACAAGAGCCTGGTAAATCCAGTGGTGATCGTTGATGAGATCGTTTTCAGGAGGCTTTTCCTGCAGCAGCTGGGTTTATCTACAGTGGATTACAAACACCATATGTGTTTACCTCCTGTGCTCTAACACACTGCTTCTGATGAGGCCAAGTCTTGACTAGAAATCTACAACCTCATGGAACTTTTATACCACCTTTAATATAAATTCAGCACACCTTCTACAACTAGGAATCTCTCCACACAAAAAGGGAGGAAGGTACTCTTGACATTCTGGTGTGGATGTAATTTAGTTACCTTTCAAAAATAAGAAAGTTATTTCGTGGCTCACTGTCCTTCTTGTGCTATATTAGGAATAAAAGATTGTTATGGATTCAGAATTATGACCTGCAGTTTGATGTACTTAATGACAGTTCATATTCCTGCAGACCAATGAGCTAATCTGTAATTTTATATTTTCTTAAGCAACAGTATTGTTCCATAATGATGATTTTCCCTAAAATTGGATAGGATGAAAAGCTAAGTAAGTAGAAGTTCTAGACTACCCAAACTTCCTGAAGGTTGGTACTTCTTCCCTTTTTAAAAATGATCCAACAGTACAATGTTTAGTGCATTAATAAGCCCTTGTTACTTATTATTTGTGGGTAAATAAGTAACAATGAAAAGAGAGTGAGCAAAGTAAAATAAATATTTATGGAGATAAGAAAGAAATTAAAATACATTTGTGAAAATTAAGGGAAAAAAATCAGTAGGGAAAAAAATTCCATTCACCATTGTCCTACTACAAATATTTGTCTTTGAACCAAAAGAGTAAAGTCAGAATATCTCAGCTTGAATTCAAAGAGATGCTTAAAATGTGTTTAAATCCATCCTTATTCAGCCAAACACTAAAGAATCCACTTAATGCAATGGGTGATAAATATTTGTGAACTTAAATGTGTCACACTTGGCTGAATTTTGCTGCTTTGGAAGCCAAATACCCTGCTGACTTCTTAGGTGACCTTTGATGTATTTATTTCTCTCCCTGTGTTGGTGGCTTTATCTAGAATGAAACCATTGCAACCTGTGAAGTTCAATTAGCCAAATTCCGGTAGATTCCAGTGCACACAGTGCTGAGCTGAAGCTTTCCTGCAAAAACTGTTTAGAAGCCACAGAAAGTTCATAACACCAAGGTAACACGCAGAGTAGTTTGTCAGGTAGGTGCTGGCTCCCGCTGTCATTTAGAAGCACACAGTGATTCTGCCATTCCTCCTACTTCACTGCCTTTCTCACTTAGGGATGGTGACAAGAAGGCTCTTCAGATGATTTCATCTTCCATTTGGACACACTGTGTTCTTCCTTACTCTGATGTTATTGCATGGAGATATACTTGCTCAGTTGCTGCACATTGCCAAAGCACTTTCAGTGAACACTGTCCTGTTCTCGAGTTTGAAGTCTGCTGTAGAAATGTGATATTCAGATTTTAAATTTATTTCCTGCATGACCTGCTTACTCCTAAAAATCCAAGTGTAGTCAGTTGGGACAAATGCAGATGAAAAATACACTGGGACAGTTGTTAACAAGATGATGTTGGTATGAGTTTTAAGGTTAGCTTTTGTACGGTTTTGTACTCTTGAAAGAGATATATCTCTTCCAAGGCCTTTATCCAAAAGACACTAACCCCTTTTACATTTTTCCTTCCATTTTAAAATTATTCAGTTTTATACATACTGAAAATGACAAAGACAAAACACCTGTGTAATTTTCCCAGCACTGCTCTGCTTGGGGCAACTGCAGGTGCAGGTGTTAGTGGGAAACTGTTACAGGCCGTGTAAGAACAGAGCGGGTTGGATACAAGCCTTTTCCAGGCCTAGGGCTTTTAGTTTCTATGTGTTTGGCATCTAAGGTGAGTTCTTCCTGGTTTATTTTGTCAGTTTTGTTGTTTGTTTTTACTGTTGCAGATTAAAACCCGATTTATACGCTCTGAATTTCCTTGCAGAGCCCTCAGTGTTATGTAGAATTGAAATTGTAATGTGAGCTAGGGAACTTTGATGAATGTTTTTCTTCTTGCTCATTGTAATACCCTGATTCAACTACATTTCTTGTTCCAGCTATTTCATACATAGAAACATACCTCACAATTGTATTTTTATGCCAAGCTTTGCAACATGAAATCTGCAATAGTTTGCATATGGTGTTTTATTAGGAAATTATTGTCCTCATTCAAAAGCAGCTGAAAAAATGGCTAGGCTATGGAGGCAAAACCCTTAACAATTAAAAATCAATATTTTCTGATCATTATCAATGCATGTAAATATTAGTTAGAATTGAAACTGTGTTGTAATCAAAATCTGTGCTTTATTTTAAGGGGAGCTATAATAATATAACCTCTGAAATTCTCTGATAAGCCAAGATGATCCAAAAGATGTTTTGCAATGTAACCAGTAGTTTTGAATGTTGACTGGCATAAGCAGTTTTGTAGGTGTCAGGATTAGCTCCCCAGCACACGTAAATGGGCTCAGATGTGCTGAGTTCAGCTGGGTTGGTGTATCAGCTTTGGATCTGATCTCTGCCTATCTACCTTGTTTAAATAAGCTAAGCAATTGGTATAAACAGCTGGGCTTGCTCAGGCAGTATATGTAAAGGCAGCCAGCTTCATACAGAGGATTATATTTAACCTTGATAGTCTTTATTGTCTGTCTTCATGGAGATGTTAATGTTTACCTCATCTTTGTAGCATGGATATTGGTGTGCACTTTTACCTGTTTTGATATTCTGCGTACCATTATTAATTTGATTTTGTTTTAGAGCTCAAAATGTTTGTTATTAAAATTTTGAAATGTGTTTATGTAGAAACAGTGCCTCTTTAGTCAGTAGTGTCTCTATAGAAAAGAGTATTGAGGTGTTTGTCCTTTTTACTGCTGCCAATCAAGATCAAATCCATGGACACTGGAACAATATTCAAGCTAACAGCCACTGGTGTGGGAAACTACTTTTTCACTTGTGTTCTGCTGTGGGAGTAACACAGTAGCATGGTAGTGGCACTACCTTGATTACCACTGTCTACCCTTACTAAAGGAAATGAACATGCATGGGCTTTGAACAAAGAAATGCTATTAGCAATATTTCATGGGCTCACAAGAAACTTGTCTGACCTTCTCGTTCTGTGGTAAGGTAGCAAGTAAAGGAGTCAGCCATTCATTCTGAAAGTAAAGCTGTGCTCTGCAGGTGATTAAAGGCAGGGTTCATCTAACTCATCTTCAGCTGTGACTAACTAATTAGATTCCTAAATTCCAATGTAGACACCATTTGTATTTAACCGAGTGACAAGATGACTCAATTTACTTCTTTTTAAGAGGTTATTGAAATTGAATTAATCTTTTTTTCATATTCGTATATCATTCTGTTAGACAATACTGATAAGAGGTAGCTAAAACTTAGTCACATAAATGTAAAAAAAGGATTGTAAAGGCAGGCCTCTAGGCTATTGCTGCTTTGTTTTAACAGTTCTAGTGTTTGGGATATTTATTAGTATCTGATCAAGTGAGAGCACAAGAAAAATTTGCAACACAACAGTATTTTGATACTAAGCCAGGTGTGATGCCATGATTATATCCTCAATTTTTCCAGGACAAAAAAAACCCCAACCAAATCTGTGTATGAGATCACTTATCATTACAAACTAAAAGCAGAGTTATTCACTAACATATATAATTCAAGCAAGAACTTGAGAGGCCTAAATGTTGAAATGGCTGCATCATAAAGTCTGTATCATAAAGCAATTGTGATGTGACATTTATCTTCTCAGTAGTCTGCAGTAAAATCTTTAATCACTTTGTAGTGGTGTCATGAACTTCCCTCATTTGTTAGGGATGCCAATGGCCCTGTGACTGCAAAACTGCTGGTATTTTCTTTGATTCCACATAATGATTTGCTCTAGAAGCTAAAATATATCAAAGTATACTTTGCCTTGGATGACAAAGAAGGGCCTTTTTCTGAAGACTGATAAAAATTGAACGAGTGAGACAGCAAACCAGCATGTGCTTGTAAGTGCAACTGCTTAGTCAGCAAAATTGAGGTTATTGAAACCTCCTAATGCTAGCTCCTTGGCAGACCTCAAGTACAAAGGATCAGCCTTGGACTCCTACTCACTCCCCATAAAGAAGAAAAACGTAAGAAAGAAAGTCTTCTTAAAGGAAGTCTTCTGAAGGCAGTAAGTTCATTAGCACAAAATATCTGCTGCACAAAGTAAGATCGGTCAAATGTGGAGATAATATCTATTTTTCTATCAATTTTTCCTTCAAAGAACAGAATATGCACTCTTCACACTCATCCCCCTTTTCCATGAGCTTTTTCTTGCTCTGTCTTTTCATTGTTCTTGAAATTGAGTGATGTAGAAAAAATTATCAGTCACCTAAGCCACTCAGGCGTTTTCCCCTGATCTTGAAATGCAAGTTCACCAAGCATAATAATTTCTAATGTATAGTGCTAAAACTTCTTTTCCATGAATATGTTGCTGTATACACACAGAGAATGGTTAACCTGTTGTTGTTCAGATTTTCCCATGAAAGTTTGAAGGGGTTTTTTTATTTTTTAGGTAGCGTAGCAGGAATGCACCTATTCTGTAAATTGTCAGTCTAATTGCTGAACAATAATAAAAATACTCAGAGGCAATGAAGACTTAATTCTGTGAGAAATCTACCACCTCTAAGGTAACAACGTTGAGGTGTTCCCAACTGTGCATGGCCTTGTGGCTGATGCATATGTGCATTGTCTGTGCCCCCTAGAGAAAGGGAAAATGCCAGGAATCATCTTAAACCTGCCTTCAGCAGGGCATCTGGGAATTTCCTAGTTTTCTTGGGGATTTGTGAATGGGATAATTAAAGCAATAATCACACTTGATTGCTCCTTCTGACCTGTTGAGTACTCACTGGTAATAACAATGTCCACAGTAGAAAAGCACTTGAGTCAAAGGTAGCTTTATTTAACAACTCTTTATCTAAAAGATGGGTTTATGCTAGTGGTTTTGGTGTTGTGTGGCCTTTTGAAGTAACTCTGGCTATTCCTGTTGCAGTTTGTCTTGCATCAGGGAGGAGCCTTAGAGCATGGAAATTCAAATAATTACAAATGAAACAAAATCAGATGACAGTTTCCAGGAGCATCTGATATGCCCCAGCAACTAATGGGTATTCAGCCCATGGGTCCTGACGAGAAGTAACTCTCTCAAAATGCATAAAGGTTGTATGCTGATATATAGCATCAGCTGTTTTGCTCTAGATATCTCCATCTACTGGTTTATGGTACCAAGTAATGCAAAGTCAGCCTATGATAGTTGCATATTCATAATAAAATTTGTTTTGTATCAGTTCACCTTTTGCTGTCTATTTAGGACTAATATTATAGGTACTTGGCATGCCAATATCCTTGTTGCCAGCCCTCAAAATTCTTTAAGGGGTTGGATCTGCATCTATGTGTGTATGGTTATGCCAGCTATGTGCTTCCCTGGTTTAGAATGTTGACTCTGTGCTAACAGCATCCTATGGAGCTATGTCATCTCCCCACATCCCATCCACTGTTCTCCCACCTCCCATACTCCTGCAAGAATAGGCCTTGTCTGTGTAGAATAGTCAGTGTTTTCTTCATTATCAGATCTGCTCGTTGCCCTATGTTTATTACCTCTATACAGTTTTCAAGAGGGTCCTAGGATCAGTTTCTTTTTTCCCTTCCTTGCTGTATGCTGGCTTTCTTTTTTTTTTTTTTTATATTAGGAAAAATGAGTTCAACTGTGAAGATTTATTGAGCAAGTACAGTTGAGTGGTTTGAGCAAGACTAATTTGTTGGGGTTTGATTTTTAACATAAAAAGTGTAATTTACCTAACTTGGACTGCCCTGATAACTATTTAAACCAGAAAAGTCAAATATTGTGAACTGTTGGCTCATCTTCCCTAGGAGGTCAAGAAATTTACAGTTATGTAGCCCATCCTGCATCTTACTCCCGCTTCCCTTCCAAAACAGACCTTTCAGTTTACTCTATCCCAGTAGAACCAAAAGTCCTTCTGTAGAAGCAGGGTTATGGAGAGCATCATGTGAAGTCAGGTAGTATGACTAGAAAGAGCTAGACTCGATATCTTCAATTATAGTTTTGTCAGTAGGTACTGAGAATCAGGACATAGTTTCAACAACAGAATGAAGTACTTCAAGTACTGCTTGAACAGTGCAGACCAGTATTAGGAATAAAATACAAAACCATTTTTGAAAGCTAAAGAATTACTTAGCTTTTTCTCTATTAATATTTGCATAATTCTATAAAACCATTTATGTAATGAATTGATAATTTATTTGCATGACTTAGAATGCCACCCCTTCTGAACTGTTCTCTCATGTCATTTGAAGGCTTGGGGAGGAAGGTTGGATTTCCTTATCTTCTATTTGTCCCCTTAGAAATATGAAGCAAATAATTTGACTAAAACACACCCACCCACCCCCTC
>JAOEHY010008736.1:0-10408 GCA_025447955.1 Psilopsiagon aurifrons
ACCACTTGGTGGATAAAGAACTGGCTGGATGGCTGCACGCAAAGAGTTGTGCTCAATGGCTCAATGTCCAGCTGGAGTTCAAACTGAAACAGGGGAAGTTTAGATTGGTTATAAGGAATAAATTCTTTACTGTAAGGGTGGCGAGGCACTGGAATGGGTTGCCCAGGGAAGTGGGGAATGCTCCATCCCTGGCAGTGTTCAAGGCCAGGCTGGACAGAGACTTGGGTGGCATGGTTTAGTGTGAGGTGCTCCTGCCCATGGCAGGGTGCTGGAACTGAATGATCTTAAGGTCCTTTCCAACCCTGACTATTCTGTGGTTCTATAATTCTATAAAACCAAATCCTTGGGTTTTCCAGTGACATTATCAGGTTGACTAGAAGCAAAGGGCGTCCCCACAGCATGTAATAAAGTAAAGAACTGTAAAAAACAACTGACACAGAAATAGTCAATCATAGGCCTTTAAAGACAAAGATAACAGCTATTGCTCAAACCCCTTATCCTCCCCGCTGGAGGCTGGGAGAACATATTGGAGAAGTATCATTGTACGCTGCCACACGTTTACACTATTACCCAGGCATCTGCTGTTAGCCACTTTTGGAGGCAGAAAGCTTTGTCTGACCCTCTACAGCCCATCTTATGCTCATACCATTCATGGAGCAGCGCAGTTTTCAATATGACATCTAAATGTCTGCCTGATTCTTCTGCAAAGGCAAGTTCCTGCAAGCTGTGAGACCTTGCTTAAAGCCTATGAGCCATGTACTCCAAATCTCCCTGCCTTCAGTCACTGCCTTCATTACCATTCTGTGTGTCTTCTATGGCAAAAATTATACGGTATGGTTGCCCCCAAAGCAATTTGTATGCTATGACTCAAAAAGAGCCTCAGGCAATAGCTGGCCTGATTTAAAAGAGTGAGAAAAAAAAATGAGTATCTGGGTCTGTGGAGAATAGTTGTTTTCTAGATGCTGAAATCACTTCTGCCAGATCTTTCTTCATTCACACTCTGCTGGAGGTTACCACCTCTTGGGAGAGAACCTATTTTCTCATTTCTTGACTGGTTGTGGTCAAAAATATATTAGTAAAAATCTACTGGATACAGGTGAGGATAACACCACTGGAGAGCTCCATCATAGAATCACAGGATCCTTTATGTTGGAAAAGACCTTGAAGTTCAGTGAGACCAACCATTAACCTAGCATTGCCAAGTCCACCACTAAATTGTGTCCACCTTCTCTACAGGCCCCCACCAATTTACAAATGGCAATAAAATGCCCACAAGCTTTCTCCTCTACAGGCTGAGCAGACCCAGCTCTCAGCCTTTTCCTCCTGTGCCCTGTGTCCCAGGAGCTTGAATGTCTCAGTGACCCTTCACAGGACACGCTCCAGTATCCTCACATCTTTCTTGTTCTGGGAAGCCCCAGACTGGACACAGTACTTCAGAAGTGGTCTCACAAGTGCTGTTCAAAGAATCATTTATCTTCACCTACTGGTTAATGCACTTTGCCATCCAAATGCAGTACTGACCAATGTGCAACCTGCTGCCTGCCAAAACCCCCATTTCCTTTCCTGTAAAGCTGCTTCCCAGCCTGCTGGCACCAACCCACATCGTTGCACAGGGTTACTGTATCCTAGGTGCAAGTTTTTAATCATGGCTTGAGTGGCAAAAGCAGTTAAGAGCCCTTACCTTTCTTTAAGTTCTCTTAATTAAGAACTAATTTAACTTTCAAATCTTTGAGTAATCTCTACCCAGTGAGCAGTGCCTCTTGAAGCACAGTGGGGCCATCACACCCTACTTCAGACTCTTTGTGCCCACATGAAGTGCTGAAGAACCTGCTAATGCACTTCACTAGGAGGCTTCCCCACTGAACTGTGAGAGGGATCACGAGGGTATGTGTTCAGGCAATGAGGTCCCTGAGAGAGAACACGGTTTTCCTGTAGCACAATAAACCCCAATCCAGTTTATTAAGACACACAGACATTCTTCCACATTGTCATCCAACAAGTAGCAATTTTTCACACAGATCCTATCAAGCAGACTGGTTTCTAGCACAGAGATTCATTGCTTTCTCAAACAGCTGTTAAGTGTCAGTGCTGGAGTTAATTGCAAATGGTTTGAGAGGGGGTTGCATTTAAAAAGATGCAAGAAGTTACAAATTCATTAGCTGGGTTAGAATCATAGAATTACTAAACTGGCAGGCAGGATTTCCCCTTAGACAGCCCCTTGGCTGTCACCAAGCACCTTGTTTTTCATGTGCCTTAGCATGGCTTCCAGGACAATCTGCTCCAAGATTTTGCCAGTTGAGATGATGGGTTTGTGCCTATTCAGATCCTCCCATCCAAGCTCTCGGTAAATACAACAGACAACTGAGGCTGTCTGTGTGTTGAAGCATATCCCATTCCCTCTATTTACCAAAGGAAAAAGTTAAAAACATATAACCATAATGTTTCACCAAAAATGTTAAGCTATGGCACCTTGTTCCACCTTGAGCCCAGGTACTCACCTGCATGTATAAAGGTGTCTTCTGGCATAAATCACAGAGCTGCCTTTCTTCAACGATGTATTAATCATAGAATAATAGAATGGTTTGGGTTGGAAAGGGCCTTAAGCTCATTCAGTTCCAAACCCTCATCACTTTCCACTAGACCAGGTTGCTCCAAGACCCATCCAACCTGGCCTTGAATGCTGCTAGGGATGGAGCATTCACAACAACAGAGAAGTTGCAGCTTCTCTGGGCAGCCTGTTTCTGTGTCAACAGCTCTCATGATAAAGAATTTGTTCCTTAGATCTAACCTAGATCTCTCCTGCTTAAGTTTAAACCCATTACCCTATGTCCTATCACTATCAAATTAATAAAACCATGTATTTTAATAGCACTATGTGAAGATCAGTGTTTACATGTTTTGCTGGATGCAAAATAGAAAACCCAGAGCGCTGTTATCCTTGTGCGTGTTTATGTTATGGTTGTATGTACAAGTTCTTGAGTTGACTTGTAACTCAGTGTTTATATTTTCTTCCCTTTGTCTGGTGTGGCACATCTCTCAAATAATCTCAGCTTTAAATAACACCCTGAGTTTATTAACCGTGACATCAGAGAGAAAACTATCCATTATCATCCTTTCTCTTCCTAACGCTGAAGATTTCTGCAAGTCATCTCAAACTCCCTTCTGTTAAGAATAAATTCAACCACATTAACGCTACTCCATTAACCTTTCCTCTTGGTTAAAGGTTTCTAATCCACTCCAGAGGCTGCTATTTCCTTCCTCTTGTTTCATCCTGTGTTTATTGTGGAGCAAGAAGCTGGAACAAGAGCACAGGACAGGGACTGGCAGGATTTTCAAAGTTTAAAGGGAAATGCAGAATTTTACCCCCTCTCATGCAAATTCTCATAGCTAGACCATGAGTTTTTCCTTACCAGGAGTAGAAGTTGAACCTGTGCTAAATGAACACAATAAATGGCAATGGAGTTAGACAGCCATCAGCTAAACCATTACAGCACTGAAGATCACCGAAGGTCAACCGCAGATGCTCAGCGTGGGATGATGTTCAGCTCCATCAGGTGACACTTATGCCAGTCTCATACATCTCCTAAACTTCCCCTCTAACATAAGCCTTTTCTCAGCTGAATGACAAAATTCCTTGTTGGCAATGGAGCTTTAATGCTATGTCTGTCTTTAAAAGGCTGGGTTTAATGCATGATGTAGAAAGAGCAGTTGTATTCCCTGGACGGATTGAATGCCTTACCAAGCTGTTAATTACAGAACATGCTGTTTCCAGCTCAGATCTGGCCTGACCAGTGTACCTGGAAAATGACCAGATGCTAAGGGAGGTCTGTAATTTTTAGGTTTGCAAAAGACTGATGGATTTAATGACAATAAATTAGCAACTCAGATCCCTGTGTGCTATTCTGATGCTATTGCTGATGGCAGTAGGATAGACGACGGCATTTTCTTTTGGTTTTCTAACAGAGATACAGAAGTAGAAGGATTCACAAGATGGAATGCTGTAAAAATATCGCTGTCCATGAGCAAATCAGCTCAAAATTTTACAAATAACTCCATATTTACAACTGAGAAGACTTGGCTCAAACT
Organism: Psilopsiagon aurifrons; assembly: GCA_025447955.1. Classification (NCBI taxonomy): domain Eukaryota; kingdom Metazoa; phylum Chordata; class Aves; order Psittaciformes; family Psittacidae; genus Psilopsiagon; species Psilopsiagon aurifrons. Next base: position 4,087 of record JAOEHY010008736.1, read on the forward strand.
GTGGTGTGTATTGAGCTGCTTTGAGAGTCAAACCTCAGGTTTCACTAAGGGCTTAGAAAGCCATGCCTCAGTTCTCCATCAGTAAAAAGAAGAAAGTGATATTCCCTTCTTCATCCGTAAACTTTTTCTGCCTGACTGATTTAACTCAGTCTTAGAGGTTTACTCTTCTTTTCATATAATTATAGGATCACTTAAGTTGGACAAGACCTTCAGGATGGTCAAGTCCCACCATTAACCCAGTGCTTCCAAGCCCACCACTAAACCATGTCCTTAAGTGCCATATCTCTTTTAAATCTCTCCAGGGAGAGAGACTCCAGCACTTCCCTGGGCAGCCTGTTCCAATGCTTGACATGCCTTTGGATGAAGTAATTGTTCCTAATATCCATCTAAACCTCACCTGGTGCAGCTTGAGGCCATTCCCTCTTGTCCTACTGGGAGAAAATACTGTCTCCCACCTCACTACAATCTTCTTTCAGGTACTTGCAGAGAGCAGTAAGGTCTGTCCTAAGCCTCCTTTTAAGAGGCTAAACAACCGCAGTTCCCTCAGCTGCTCCTCATAGGACTTGTGCTCCAAACCCTTCATCAGCTTTGTCGTCCTTCTTTGGACCCACTCCAGCACCTCTGTGTGTAGTGAAAAGCCCAAAACCAAACACAGTATTTGAGGTGTAAGCTCATACACACCCATGGAACACATGGGAACTTGTAAGAGTTCCCAAGCAACATCTGAGATATCTCCCACAATTTCACAACAGGATATCTGCGTTTTAGCTTTGACCATCGAACACAAGACTCTCACCCCCTTTGCACAAAGCAGAAAGCAGAACCCTTCATTTCTTATCTGATGTGAAAGGCTTCTAACAGAAGTGCTGCCATGCACAAATACTTAACATTGCTTTATAGTCTTACAGCGGGGATCAAAGTAATTACCATGCAATGTCTTGCTGCATCACTAATAGGTGCTCACTGCGAGATTGCCTGCACCAGCCCAGGAGACAAATATCCCCAAGCTGCCATGCTTCTGGTGGCTCTTTGAATCTCTTCTTGGTGATTGTCATTCCCCAGCTCTCTGCAGCTGCAGCCCCGCTGACAGAGCTCCACAATGAAAACTCGTTTTGGAAACATTATTGAGGTTTAAGATCAAGACCCAGCTGTTTGCTGTCCAAAACCATTGAGAGACTTCATTTGATTTAATGGCAATTTGCTATATTGGTTTCAACATCGCAGGCTCCCTAAAGTGATGAACTCTGTTTTGCCAACAGAAAGGAAGACATCAATAGACTTTGGGGCAAAAGCTACCCTTAGACTCAAAGAAAAGTTCTGCTTGGAAGTTAAGATTATTTTCAGCTCTTTGGAAAATGAAAGTAACTTCTTGCTTGCAGTATGATTGATATTTTTCCCCTCATTATTTTCTCATCTGCTTGTTATGTGCTGGGATTCTTCTACTGCACTGAAAAATCAATGGCTTGTGGGTTTTGGAGTCCTCTCCTGCTTTTAAGTTTGTGGCTTAAGAACATCTCTCCCTGGTTATGCCTGGGAGATACTTTTCATTTCAGAGATCCTCTAGAAAGTGAAACAGCAACTAAGAAGGGTGGGAATAAGTTCATCAGCAGAAGCAGCTCTTTGGCACAGCAGAAAGGCAACAGCCCATGGCCCACAAAGGTGAAAATTTATTCTCTCTATTCTGACTCAGGAATCACATCAGGAGTAAAGGGTGCAGTGTCTGGGAAGCTTCTTCTATTCCCTTAAGTTCTTGGGTAAAATATTTTGTCCCCATCAAATCAAATGATAAAATACCTCCTAACTGGCCTAAAGGAATATATTTCACCTCTTCATTCACTGCTGTTTGCTGGTGTTTCCTTTTCCATTAAAGAAATTAACAGCTGGGAAACAAAAATCTTTCCAGCTTATTAGCAGAAAACTGACCTAAATATGCATTTAAATATAGAGCAATGAATCCTCATGTAAAAGCCCTTCAGAAACTAGACCCTGTTGATAAGTGGCTGGGACAGAGGCAACCAGGCAGAACATGCAGTATCCTCACTTCACTGGGAAAACTGTCACCTACAGATACTTGCTATCATCACTGTTGAAAACCATCTGTCTATGCCATGACATTTATGTTATTGCCGGTGATTAGATAAAGTTGCAAGGTCCTCAGCAAGGCATCCACTTTTAAGGTCAGCTGCTGTGAAGATGGCTCATGCCTCCTGCAGAAGCATTAAGGATAGTGCTCTCAGACAAGGCTTATAAAGTTCATCCACCCGTGGTTGGTTTCTAGTCCATCACTCACCAGAATGGCAACTCTTAGCTCAGTGCAAAAAGTCAACAAACCCACAAATTTAGATGGCTAAATTTTATGCAATTGCCCAGGTAGCATTAAGGCAACTCAATTACCTGGAAATGTAATTGATGGTGGGAATGTGCCCTCATAACAAACATTTGGTCCCTTCCAACCCTAACTGTTCTATGATTCTATGATTCTAACTGCACCATGATTCTGTATGCCTGTTTCCCATGCTGTTTGAAGGGTGGAAGTCTAAAGCTAGGGGAGACTAAGCTGCTCTTCTGTCAACAAAATAGGAAGATCAAAGGTTGAATGTTGTGTCCCGAGCTTTCCATACACACCTGCATTCCAAGCCAACTGCGTGCCCTCCTATGTAGTCATCGACTTCTGCTGAAGATGCTGTACACTCCCCGCCTCTGCTACTGACTTGTTCCCTGACTCACCCTACTACTTTGACACAAACAGCTTCATCACTGAAGGAGGCAAAGGTTTGTATCTTGAGACTGAATGTGCCAGTGAAAGATCTGAAACTTTTGTTGCCTTTTGGAAGCAAAGGTTTCAAGTATATCCTCAAACAACCTGACATACACTGGAGAGTCAACTTGCCCACAGCTACGGAGCACTGGTGATCTATATTCCATGCTTCAGAAGCCTCTTCAAATAGCTGACACTCTCTTTTTGTCTCCTACAAATAGTCATTTCATTTTGGATCAGCCTTTTTCTCTCTCTCTGGCTCACAACATCTGTAGAATCATGTCAAATTCACAATTCTGTAAATTATAAATTACAGGGTGGAAGCAGTACATGTCCATCAATGTCAGTGGTCTCCTTGCTTTTTACTTTGCTTTCCTGGCTTTTCTTAGAGACTGCTTACCACCTTTGCAGACACTTTCATGGGAAGATTGGGAGATATAAGTGTGAAGATCTTACCCAAGTGAAAGCAAGCAGCCTCCACACTCACAGTCACTCATTGCAGTGTCTGGATCACAAGCTTTCCCTTCTCAGCCCAAATGTTCTTTCCCTTTTTTTTTTCTTAGAGCTTGTAAAAAACCAAGGCAAAGAACAGACTTTGCATGGCTATCACAGTCTGTCCAGATGTATATCCAGAAGGTTTTGGTGAATTCAGATCACTTGCTCGAATACTATGCTTCCCATTGCAGACCACAGTAGGTACTGCCAAGACAATATTTATTCAGTTCCCCACATGGAAGATAGAATCATAGAATAGTTAGGATTGGAAAGAACCTCAAGATTATCCAGTTCCAACCTCCTGCCATGGGCAGGGTCATCTCACACTAAACCATGTCACCCAAGGCTCTGTCCAATCTGTCCTTGAACATTGGCAGGGATGGAGCATTTCCCACTTCTCTGGGCAACCCATTCCAGTGCCTCAGCACCCTCACAGTAAAGAACTTCTTCCTTATATCTAACCTGAACTTCCCGTGTTTAAGTTTGAACCCAGATGGGACTATAATTACCCGAAAAAAAAAAGTTCAGATGTGTTTGGAACAGTTTGGAACAATTCTAGATTAACAGACTTACAAATTCACTTTCCTGTCTGTGTATCTAGCTATTTCCAACATGGGAAATTGTTAGGGGGAAAACATGGAAAAGGAAAACCTAGTACAATAAGAAGTTTTTAAAAGGATGTGGAAAGTCAAGACAGCAGTACTTGTTGTACAAGTAGGAAGCAGAAGATTGAGGAAGGAGCAAAGGTTTTGTCATGCAGCTCAAATAATTTTGAAACATGAAGGCTTTCTGTAATAGGCACTAGAAGCGTTTGATTTGAAAGTTCATTTTTGCTGCACCACAAACAGTAAAGAAAGGTGTTAATGAGATAGATAAATATAGATAGCTAGATAGACAGACAAACATACACACAGAGTTGATTTGGACAGTATCATACTAATTTTGATGAGGAAAGTCAATCTCTGCCCCTGGGAGAACCAGATTTTGAATTGTAAGGCAGGAAAAAGCAGGGCATCACAATTAACCAAACTTTCCTATTGAGTTTCCTCACTGATTTATTTTGCAATTAGCTGTCTTCTGAATCCAGTGTTTTATTAGACAAAACAATAGCTCCACACCAACTTCCTTGAGCCTGAAATCCCAGATTATCTCAGACAAATATGCTGGAATATTACTTCAGCCAGTGCTGCATGATCTCCAACAGACTCAGCCTTTCTTCCTAAGGACCAGCTTCATCAGGCAAAGCAAGATACAACCAAGAGATCTACCTACTGCTTCAAACACGCTACTTCTGGGTTTGAGGGCCACAGGAAAGTGAGTAAAGAAGCTATCCATGTCTTCTATTCTGCAACATCTCTGGAAATCAGACCATATAGATAGCATATCCTCCACACCTGGTCCTAATCTCCCACATATGACAATGAAAGAGCTCCAGAGGAAACAAGAAAATCCTTAATGCTGCAATGCAAGATACCTGGGTTGCCTGTTTTCATTCTCCATCCATTGAAAGGCAAACAGTGTTCCTGGTAAAAGAGCACAAGAACAGGCACATGGAGTCAAATCCAAGGGACATCTTATTTGCTGCTTTCTCTGTAGTGCTGATAATCAGATATATCTTAGGAAGCATAGAATCATAGAATAGTTTGAGGTGGAAGAGACTTTCAAAGGTCATCAAGTCCGTGAGCAGGGAAACATGGGGATGCAACCCCATAATAGAAGTCTTACAAGCAGAGCTCCATTACTGTGTTTGTGCAAACGAAATTGTGTGTTTTGAGACAAGGAGGTCAGTGTTATAAGGGGGAAAAAAGGAAGAGGGTTGAAAAAGCATCATTGATGCTCTGATTGCTTGAGGAAGAAGAGCTCAATTGTCTGTGCATCTTCTTTTCAAATACTTCTGAAATGCATGGGCTGATTTTAACCAAATATCACTGAAAATCAAAGCATCCCAAAACCAAGTTTAAAGTAGAAGGAGGAGAGGAAATACTGATAAAAAGTGTTTATTCGACCCCAAATGAAGTCACACCATTCTGCTGGAAACCAAAGTCCTTTAGCTCTGTTGTCATGGAACTACTTGGTTTTGATGAGAGAAGTGTGATTCATCTGCACAGTACTGCTCCTGCTCTTGTATTAGCAAATGCCCACCCCTCTTTCCACCTCGCTTTTGTTTTGTAAGCTCTTCTCTTCAGTATAAGTACCATGCTAGATCTCTGGATGAATATTATTGCAGTACACTGCTGATGCTTTTTATCTATTCATCATCCCTTTGCTGAGACTTATCTGGGGATTTAAAGTCTCCTTGATTGTAATGATCTTCAGGAATTAAGGGTATAAAGGAGATCTTAAAGTCCTTTATGCCTTCTAGGGATTTTTGTATCTCAAACTAAAAAAGGAGTAAACATCAATTATGCCAAAGGAAAATGTACCATTAACTCTTCAAATTCCACCCAGGCTTTGTTAATGTGGAGGAGAAATCATTAACACTGCTGGGAGCTTGGAGGAAAGCACTGGGCTGGGAGAGGAAAAGTGTATCCCATGCTCACTGTCTTGACAATAAAGCATCAGGGAGAACCAATCTGTGTGATCAGATTTGACCTACTAGTTTATGGTGATCCCATCTAGGGAGCAAGGACCAGTGATTATTCACATTTCTCCCCTTGGCTTGAGAGAAGACATTTCTCCCTTTCTTCTTGTCTGTCATAAGTGGGGTTTCACCCCATTTGACATACTTGTGAGTTGGGCTGATCTCAACCTGATGAAGTTTAACTATGCCAAATGCAAGGTCCTACACCTGGGTCCGAGCATTCCCAGGCATAGCAACAGGTTGGGGACCAGCAGGTTGAGGGAGGTGATCTACTCTGCTCTCCTGAGACCTCACTTGGAGTATTGTGTGCATTTCTGGGGTCCTCAACATAAAAAGGGCATGGAACTGTTGGAACAAGTGCAGAGGAGGCCACGAGGATGATCAGGGACTGGAGCACCTCCCGTATGGAGGTAGGATGAGAAAGTTGGGGCTGTTGAGCCTGGAGAAGAGAAGGCTGCGTGGAGACCTCAGAGCAGCCTTCCAGTATC
>JAOEHY010008736.1:10928-23903 GCA_025447955.1 Psilopsiagon aurifrons
TTACTGTGAGGGTGGTGAGGCACTGGAATGGGTTGCCCAGGGAAGTTGTGAATGCTCCATCGCTGGTGGTGTTCAAGACCGGGGTGAACAGAGCCTTGGGTGGTATGGTTTAGTGGGAGATGTCCCTGCCTATGGCAGGGGGTTGGAACTGAATGATCTTAAGGTGCTTTCCAACCTGAAGTATTCTATGATTCACCCGCCTTTTAGATGGAGTTTACTGCTCCATCCTTGAATGGGACTTGGTAAAACAGAAACTGTGACTGATTCCTGCTCCCCTGAGTCCCTAATTCAGACCCACAAAGGTGCCCCTTACTTCAAATATATGACAGCATCTCAGCATCCAGTGCCATCAAAGAACATTGGTCTTTTTCCACCTTCACTCCAGCACAAATCTTGAGACTCTTTGTGAAGAGTAAGAGCACATCTGAGATGCACTTGCAAAGAAAGAGACCCACAACTACATGGAGCTGGTTTTGCAGAAGGGAGTGGGACTATTTCCCTGATTAAATCAGTGGGGAAGATGCATCTGAGAAGAACCTGAGCTGAAATGGAAATGACAAACATCTGGTTATCACTTCTTTTAGATATGTCCTTGCTCCTTTCTTTGCCCTAGGGAAAAATAAATACTAATAAAACCAAAACAACCAATAACTCAGGTTTAACACAAGAAGATGGAGAGTTCATAATTCCTACCACATGCTTCAGGGACAGGGTCAGAGATGAGCAGACTCACCCTCAGCCTGTACAGAGTGGGAAGGCTTGTTTTTTGAGTTGATAGGGCCTGGAATCCCATAAAATACCATATGCTCAGACAGCCACATTACAAGGCAACTGCACAGTACAAGTACAACTGCTGTCTAGGTGTCTAAGTCCTCTCTCACACTTCTTCTCCTACTGCTTAATCTGGAAAACCAGCATCACCAAAGTCTTTTTCCCTATGAGCAGATGGAATCATGGCATTCTGAGTCAGCCAGCTTACATTAAGATAATAATTAGCCAACACTGCATTAGTAATGCATGTCTTTGTGTGCTAGGAGGGCTTTCTCTTGAAGAACTCTCAAAAAATACTGGATATTTAACACCTTAATGCAAAGGAGAGGTCTCTTGACATATCCACACATAAAAGGCAGACTTTATGGAAGAGTAGTCTTTGATGGCTCACCAAAGAGGAGAGGCTACCGGTGGTGACTCACATGGGTGCTAATTATTCTGCATGTGGTAGGGCTGAGTTAGAGCAATTGGCAGGTTTGGCCCATACCAAGAGGGAGGAAAGCAGCTCTTAGTCCTAATTAGATGAGAGGTGCCAGTATGGAAGATTAATGTTTGCAAGGGTAAAGGTAGATCCTCTCATACTTTCCAGATCACATCTGGGAGGAGCTGAGCCACAGTGCAGCTATCTCAGAAATAAAACATCACAGTTTAAACAAGCATTTTCCCATCCTTTTTGCTACAGTCCTCCAAAACTGTGAAGAAGCCCATATCCTCCTCAAAAATCTGAAAACATGATCCATTATTTGAGCTCCAGATTATAAAGGATGAAACTCCCACCAGGAAAACCTCCCCATCTCCCAGTTCTGAACCCTCAAAAGGTGCAGTGACCAGCAAGAGGTCAAACTGAAGATGCAGGAGATTTGTGATCACTTCCCTACCTGCCCCGAATTTCTCAGCATAACCTTGGTCAGTCTGCAAGGAAAGGGATAAAAGTCCTCCTGTGCCTTCCTTATTTAGACAGTTGTTTCCAGCTATCACTTTCCACAGGGACAAACAACACTCATCACACCGTGCACCCAGACCCGACCAAGGTCTCTATCCATCACCTTGACACTAAGACAAACAGAAGCAGATGATGTTAGTACCAGAGTGGACTGTAATACTCCAGCTCATCACACCTAATTCTTAACCCTCCTTAATAAAAGATTCCAGATTTCCCTTTAGGGTGATTTTTACTTCCTTCTCCTCACACATTATTTTCCCTCCCCACACTTCGAGGCATTCTTTGCAGTAAGGTCAGGAAAGAAGAGGTTTTTTAGCTATTGCTTACTCTACAGACCATTTCTCATTCTTTCTACTGCTCCCGGTAATACTTACTGAAAGACAAAGCCATTCATCTTTGCACATTCCCAGCCAAGTATGGTTTGAAGCAGTTCACTAGCACTGTCAGAAGAGATATTACTCACTATAAAAAGCTGCCTTATTCCCTCAAGTTGCCATGCTCAAGGCATGACCCTTTTTTGCTGAAAGATTGGCACAATGATTGCTTACTTCTAGTCACCTGGAACTTCTCTGGCTTGAAGACATTTCATTGAAAATCACATTGTACCACTCAATCATCCTCCCACCACCATATGCTGCTAGAGCAGGAGGGAGCCCAGCGAGTCTGTTCATTGTGCTTGTTAAACCACAGGCTGGGTGACCTTACAAGTAACATCACCACCACACTCTGCTTAGTGGTGGTGGGATGAGCTGGGATGACTTGCTTGCAAAACTGAGGCTTGTTCCTCTTCACCCTGTCCCCAGGCAGATTTCGCTTGGCTCATGCTTGCTATCTGACAGTAGCAAAAGCTCTTGTGGTCATTTCCCATAGGAGATAGTGTGACAGCAAAGAAAACAGCCTTGAGGTGTTGGTCCTGAAGATAGGTAAGCACTCACTTTGGAGCCAGCAAACAGAAATGATGAAGTGGGGAATATCAGTCCTTCGACCCACTTTGGAGCAGTAAAGAGAAATGCAGAAGGTGGGATGTTCAGAACTGAACACCTTCCACCAGGCCAAAATAAGGCTCTTGCTGGAGCACTGGGAAGACCTGTGGCAGCATTAAGGTCCTGGAGGGAAGAACTGCCACAAGAACCTGAGTGCCTGTTCTTCAGAGAGGAAGGACTCTTCCTGCAGTATTTCTGTCACACAGGAGATTTATAAAGAACCCACTCAGTTTGTCTCCACGACAGCTTGAATATGACAGCAATTTTCCTTGCCTCGATGCCAATTACAAAGGTGTTTGTGGGTCCTTCTTGCTTCAGATAAGTGATCTCCAGCCTAGAAACCAGGAGAGCTTCCCCATGAAGACCCTGCATGGACAGGGGTCCTGCAAAGCTGTCTGTAGTGAAGGCTCTTGGTTTGTAGTAGTCACTACAGATACAGTTTGTAAGATCCATCAAAGGCAGTAGGAGTCATATTTTTTTGTATATGATAACATCTCACTGTGTATTTTGGGTAAATCCACACACATCTTTATTTATATCTATTTATTCTATCTTAGGTCTAAGGAAGATTCAGGGAAGAAACTACAGATGTCCACTAACTGGGGTCCTAGATAAGGCTAAATGTGAAAATCCTGCCTGATTCCTGCCATAGCCTCTGCTGAATGTGTCTTTTTGTTCCCTGTGCTTCGCCCTGTCAATCCTCCTCTCTATCCTGAGACACCCTCTTCCCATTTAAGTTCCTGCAGATGTTTTTACCTATTGGCTGGTGATCACCAGCTGAGTCCTTTGCATTCATCACCCCTTGCCTGGAGGCTGTCCCTGAGCCTTGAGAGAGCAGCTACCCCTGAAGAAGCTGGAAACCAGCCTGGGGACAGCCACAGTCAGTGCTCCCTTGTGGGTTTTACACGCACAGTCACAGAGACGACTGACAGACTTTGCTTCATGCCAATCACGTATGCACATGCATGTACAAGGAGTCTGAGCAGGCAAGTAATTACCTGCAGAAGGGAAAGAGGATTTATTCCTGGGCCTGCAGAAGATGGATCTGAGCACCCATGGGCTTTGGAAGGATTTAATAACTCCTCCTAGGTATAGGAATGCACTCCCTGTAATGCCAGCAGTCATTTGAACTGAGCAGTCACGCAGGCAGTGTGACTTGATTAGTGTATGCCCTGATGTCCCAGGGCTAGTGCACAGGCATTATCAAACTAAGTCTGTGCTACTAAATCAAGCAGGCCAAAGAGCATCTGCTGGGCCAGAGGGCACATCTCTCTTTCATATAACTCACCCTTTTAGTCCACACCAGAACCAGGAAGCTTTGCCTATGCTGACTGACGGGATGCCTCTGGTCTGTGTTACCCCTCAAACCGTGCTTGGACATTGACAGTACTTAGTTGTTCTTGGTCAAAAACCTGTGGATGACTGTAAACAGCACTTGGACCAGTGCAGTGGTCCTGTTTAGTTGCTGTCAACAGGAATAGCTTTGGTGTACACTAACTTTGCCCTGTTCTCCTGCCCATCCCCATCTGACTGCCTCCAGCTTCACTGAGGTTTCACATCAGTTGAGGGCTATTGTAGGATATTGAAGTGTATGTCTACTGCATGGTACATTCTGAAATCAGTAACAACCTGGAATAGTTACTTTATGCTTCCAAGATACACTTGCTTAATTAAACTTGGGGTTTCCTTGGCTACAGAGCTCCAGTTGTGCCCCCAGATGTGCCTGGATACCCATTTGCATCTCAGTACAGCACCACTATCTATAGAGATAGGGACTAGCCCTGGATCTGAGCAACCTTTTTTTCCTGACCTCCAGACAGATCAGATCTCTGAAAGGTCATCAGATAACAGGGATACAGCAGCCATCAAGTCCTATTATACTGCAGTCAACAGATGTGACCCTTTCTTGCATTGTAATAGCAACAGATTCCCCAAAAAGCTTTCCTTGATGAAACTGGGATGTAGTAACACAGCATCTTTACCAGGGGAAGGAGCTGTGTCTTTCCCTTTTAATTCCACTGAACCTGTTACTTGGAAATTCCAAAGAACTGAGTCACCTGCCACCACTCCCTCCTGCTCCCCAGGGAGATGAGTTTTGGATACCCCTTCCAGCAGGAAGCACTGTTCACATCTCAGTTCTGCTAGTGACATTCTGACAGAACTTGGGAAAACAAAACCATTCCCCAGGCTGAACTGCCAAGATAACCCTTTCCCTGATGCACTCCTTGGTTACACTTCAGGTATCACCTAGCATCCAGCTTTGGTGCTGGGAGACTCCCCAATAGGTTTTGTCCCTAAGGGTCCTCAACCTTTCTGGTATCAGAACAGTTCAGCATTTCTTGACTGACACTATTTGGGAATTGATTACATTCTATTTATTCTTGAAGGGGATTTTTCATGTCTTTGAAGTGAATTCTTCTCTAGCACCTCTTGTTTGTACCCCTCTCATTCTGGTTTTGTTCATATTTCCAGTATTTCCAAAGGGAATTAAGAAAAGAATTTTCATGGCACTAAAACCAACTGCATCATCCTCACATTTGTTGATAGGAAAGTGTGAACAGACCTGAGTAGCAAAGCTTAAAGTAGGTCTGGGTCTGGAGTCCCTGGAGGACAGGAGAAGCTGTCTCAGGCGTCTTCACTCACATCTGCTACATGGAAATTGAGCCAAAGCATGAGCCTGGCCGTCAGCTTCATTAACTGCTGAAATGCTGGCTGATGTAAATGCACGAATAGGCTCAAGATGTGGGTTTTGTACTCAGAGCCTGTGCTATTTGTGAAAGTCCCTTTAACAAGTTATAGATCAGCTTTGGGGCTGAACCAAGGAAGGTCAATGAAGGCAGAGAGTGACGTTATCTGAATGTGGCAGCTAGAAGAACCTCTAAACAACGGGCATGAATCCAGCCCGCCACCCTGACCTTCCTGCCCAATAGAGGTTGGGAGCTTGGCCCCGAGCAAAGCAGGAACTGTGGAGGCACATTTATTATTTTATTGCTTTTACAAGAAATGAAAATATTATTAATGAGTGTAATTTATAAGCGGGGGAGCAGACAAAACACATGCTTTTCATGAGCTGCTGTGCTCTCCTTCGGGAGGGCAAGGGAGGAAGAGATGGTAGATACCGGCTATTGTGTCTGGCTTGCAAGGTTACTTGTTCTGATAGAGCTTCATTTCATGTCTATCCGAGAAAACAAATTCCCTTTCAAACCCTTTAATAATGAAGAATAAAGAGGCTATTGTTACAGAAAGCTAATTGTGCTTTTAAGCCGTTTTCTGCAGCCAAGCTCTGCATTGCTTTGGAGAAGCTGGTAAGCTCAGGCTGCAACGGAAGAGGCAATGCAAGCCTTGTGTATACCTGTGGCTACCAAAGGAGAGATCTATGTGCCCAGGACTGAAAAATCACTGTCTATGACAACTCTTGGTTTTGTTTCAGGAAGCTGCTGTGGTGTTTTCCATGGGAATGAGGTTGGAGCTTCTATTACTGTGACAGTGCAAAGGTTCACGTTATCCATGGAGATAGTCATGCACTGCTGCAGGCACGCGAACTCGCACTCCAGCTAACACACCAGTTTTGTCTTCCTTGTTTACCCAGATTCATGGGCCACTTGGCCTGCCCTAAATGACAAGTAATGGTTAAAAAACTTACTGTGCTTGATTTTCTTTCCTGAAATTCCATTACATTCTTCATCGTTACTTGAGCTGAATTATATTTAGAAATGCTTCAGCCTTGTTAGGGTGGTTTTAAGACAATTTAAGATCAGGAAATGTTACCCAGATGGAATACAGGAAGAGCAATCATTAAGGATGCTTATCATTAGACTTTTAACCTTTGTGCTTTCCCTGTCTTTCCCTACCAGGCAGCTCCAGCAAGTATCATTCTTTCTACAGCTTGTTCATCTATCTCTATCTATTTGGTCTGACTGAAGTCAAACAGCAATTGATGCTATTAGAGCAGAGTTGTTGTGCAGTTATCTTCAACAGAAGTATCCTCTCCCTGCTGTCTTTATCCTTATTCTCTGTCTCTTAAAATCCCACCTTTGCTCTCCAAACAAATTGCATGTTCTCAAGCTATATCAAGCTATTTGCCCATGTTTTGCCCTTCCTGGTGATCTGGTGTGACAGGTCAGTCTGCTGCCAAGCGAGCAAACACGCCAATTGCCAGCTCCTCCACCTTCAGTAGTCTGGCCTGCATCCCAACTAAGGGTCAGATCCCTCAACATCAAAAGTCTGTCTTAGAGTTGACTAAACAAAGATTGGAAGCGATAACATGGGCTGGTTTTATTTGCATCCTGAGTTTTCACCATTAGGCTACATTAGGATAAATATTTTCTGGCTTCTAGAAACCGGGCAGGGCAGATCATGAACCATGGGGGTATCCTAAAAATCTCTGTTGATTTCAATATTTGTTGGTTGTTGGGCTTGTGCAAGGATTATCCTGAATAAGAAACTCCAGAATGAAAGAGCAAGTCTTGCAATACTCACAAGACAGTCAGTGACAACAAGCATATATTGATAGATACACGCGCTTGATTATTCTCCTTGCTTCAGTTTCCTCTCCTGTACCATCACAATCAGCAAGCTGTTGGGTAGATATGAGAACTCCACACATCATCCCCTGTGCAAGACTCATCTTCCTGGGGAGCAGAACCAGCATCTTAGGTGCCTCTTGTACCCTTGTGAACCAGGACCAGCCTCACATTTCCCATCACTAGGCATTTCCACACCCTCCATAGGAGAAGGACAGCCCAATTTCAGTGCAGAGGATACAGATGGGTTTGGTGTCACTGCCCTGGTAATTTCTTCAAGGATTTCTACCACACTGTGGCTATTCTTCTTCCCCTTCAAGCAAGATCCAAACGATGCTTTGGCTTCCAAGATGTGCATTTCAGGACTGTGTGGTCAGGTCAAACAGGTGCCAATCCATCTGATGGCAAAGTTGAGGTTCTCTCTGAGTTTTGGAAAGCTCCATCTGACTCTTTCAGGTGTTTTCAATCCCTGATGGTCTCTCTGAGTAATGGCCAAGCCAATAAACATGACACTGCTGGAGCTAAGTCACCTCAAAACTGGGTCTTACAAATGTCCAGGGTTTATCCCATCAAACATCTAGGGCAAGATTTGGCCAAGATTTGTGTAGCACTACAGGTGCTACTGAGTGCCTCGCTCAGGACTGGATCCATTCTGGACTCAGATTCAGCACCCCGCTGCAATTGCCCTGCTGCCAGGGGTAGGTCCTCATTTCCCCAGCTTGACTAATGCTATAGCTGGATGCATTTCATTACAGCGTAAGCACTCCATAAAAGCACTGCTAGTAACAGTGTTATCTCCCTCTGCTAAGCATCTCTGAACAGCTTTAGACATAAAAGATGTCTAAATGGGGTCTCAAAGAAAGTGTGCGCTACAAGCTACTGTGGCAATAATCACTTTAGGGAGAAATCCAGTTTACTCTCACATCACAATTCACCTCCATAATCTGTTTAATGCTCAAAGGGTTTACTTCTGTGCTCTGGTTCCTCCCTCACATCCAGGCAACATCAAGGCCCAGGCGCTACTCTGACATCTCTGCAGTCTGATGTTGTCTCACATCTACCCCAGCCTTCAGCCAGCTATTTCTTCCAAATGGGGACGTGTGTCAGGAGAGCTTCAAAATCATAGAATAATAGAATCAATTAGGTTGGAAAAGATCTTTAAGTTCATCAGGTCCAACGGCTCCCCAGCACTGCCAAGGCCACCTCTAACCCTTGTTACTAAATGTGGTGGTGTGGAAAATCGTGGACTAGGAAGAAGCTTCTTAGAGAAAACTTTTAAACCTGTGGCTGTCTCTAAGAGAGCCTCTGCACTCAGGGGAGAAGATGGTGAGGGAGCCTTTTTATGGCTAGTGTCATGGTTTAAGCCCAACTGGTAACTCAGAACCATGCAAACGCTTGCTCACTCTCTCCCCCTTCCTCCCCCCTGCTCCTGGAGGGATGGAGAGGAGAATGGAAAGAATGCAACTCCCACGGGTTGAGATAAGAGCAGTTCAGTAGCTAAGGTATAACACAAATCACTGCTGCTGCCACCAATAATAATAATGACAAGGGAAATAGCAAGGGAAGAGAATACAACCGCTCACCACCCGCCGCCTGATACCCAGCCCGACCCAGCAGTGATTGAACCCTTGCAGGTAACTGCCCCCAGTTTCTATAGTGGGCATGACATGCTGTGATATGGAATACCTCTTTGGTCAGTTTGGGTCAGGTGCGCTGTCTCTGCTTCCTCCCGGCTTCCCCTCCTCCCTGGCAGAGCGTGAGGCTCAGGAAGTCCTTGGTCAGAGTAAACATTACTAAGCAGCAACTGAAAACATTGGTGTTGTTCCCAGGCTGAAAGTCAAAACCACAGCGCTGCACCAGCTGCTAAGAAGGAGAAAAATGACTGCTACTGCTGAACCCAGGACACAGAGGACTAACCAGATCAGAGAAGCTTTGTGGGTAATGGTGTTGACATTGCTGGAAGAGGGTCACACAAGCAATGAAAGCATTCTTCAGGGAATCATATCTCTAGTGTGAACCTCCAGGAAGACTTGATATCAGTTGTAGCAGGACAAATGATATGTCTCACAACCTAAACATGGTGGTGCTGGCTTTCAGCTTAGTCTGGTATAGGGCACCTTCATAAGCAGCCAAGATGAGGTCATTTGAAGTGAGCGTGGCTCAGAATAATGTACCCTAATGAGCCACAATAACTGCATATAGGTACTCCTCCACAGCATGGCTTTAACCACCATCAGAAGTGAACCAGGATTCTCCAGGGGCTGCAGTGACCATGTTTTATTTATTATTGCCACAGGCTGAAGCCAACTTCCTTGCTTCTTCTCACCTGAGAGGAATTAGCTTCCAATAGTGGGTGCTGTGTCCTCTTAAACCACCCTACTTTGTGTGTCTGTGGTTGGATCTATTACTCTGTCCAAGGCTTATCAAAGCCAAGAGAACTGTTCTCCCTTTGATGAAGATGAGCCATCCTGCATGAGCCACACAAGCACAAGAGACAGTGACACAGGAATTAGGGGGAGCTGGAACTTCCCTTGCTCTAGGTAAGAGTCACCAAGCATCACACTCATAAATCTCAGGACATCCTTATGCTAGGTTGCTCATCCCAACAGATGCTCATCCCCACTGAGCCCTTTCCCCAACAGCTTTCCATTCTTCTTCCCAAATCCCATTTGCAGAGAGGTGAAAAGCAAGCCTGCATTTCACATGGTTTTCAGAGCAAGCCTGCTCTGATACATGAAAAACACGTGTCTTTGAGATTCCTATTCAGTTTAGGAGCTGCAGCAGCTACTATGGGAAGAGAAACAGTAACTGGCAAACCTTTCCCAGCTGAGATTTAGTTTGAGGTTTAAACAGCTCTGCTGGAGGAAGGTCTCCATTATGTAGAGGGATGGATCTGACTCCAGATGAGAGAGAAATTCATGCTACAA
The DNA here is from genome assembly GCA_025447955.1 of Psilopsiagon aurifrons. Lineage (NCBI taxonomy): Eukaryota > Metazoa > Chordata > Aves > Psittaciformes > Psittacidae > Psilopsiagon > Psilopsiagon aurifrons. The sequence goes on from JAOEHY010008736.1 coordinate 21,076, forward strand.
ATTATGTTTATCCCCTGGCATTCTGCAGATGGATGATTCTGAGGTTAAGGCATGGGGCATGTGCTATTCCCATATCTTCTATCAATACAGACAAATCCTTTATGGCTTTCTCCAGCTCCCACCAACATCAACACAGAGATTTGTGGGGATTTCAAGGGTCATCAGAAGCACCGTTGAACCTCCTTGGGACTTTGTTTCTTCATTGATACTACTAATCTCACAGAGTATCTTCATTCCTTATTCCAGGCAAGCAATATTGTATCATCAGAGAGATGGTATGAGCAAAGGCCAAAGTCATCACACTCATAGAGGTGCCATTAACAAGCACAGACACAAAAAATCAATGCAGTGCTCTTCATGCCTTTAAGCTCCAGATCCACACTGTCCCCCGTTATCTGACATACCCTTTATAATCCACTCTGCTCCCTGCAAATAAACTGTATACCCCTTCCCATAGCCGTATTCCTGTGAAACAGAGAACTCAAAAGAAAATAAATCAACTTTGTGAACACCAATATGTCTGTAAGATGAGACAGAGGCTTATTTAAAATTAATGTCAGCCCCAAAGGATGGTTCTCCTGTGTCTGTAGCCCAGACTTATTGCAGTGATACTGTGGTTGCCTCATGGAGTCAAAGGGGACAGAACTACTAGCATGACTTTATTGTATTTCCATGGCTGAATGTAGGGGTTGTAATTAGAGCAGCTACTGATGCTGATCTGACTGCAAAGGGTGCCAGAGCTGCCAGCTGATCTCCACCTGAAGTGCTGCCATAGCTTGGTACATGAGATTTGCAGCTGAGCTGAAAGGTGAGAATACATAAGACATGGTTGGTAAGGGGATTTCAGTATTATTTCCTTCACCCGTGTTGTGGATGGGCAGGTTTTCCCCTTTGGTGACAGTCTAGTTCCAGTCACTATCTACTGTAAGTCCTCTCATGGCCTGGGTGATATCTGGGGCATGGCACCCCGCAGGAATCGGGTGAATTCCAGTATGAATGTGTTACCAACACCATCGTTGGTCACAGAAACCAATAAGTATAAAAGGACATAATCCCACTAGAAAATCCTCAGTGGCTGAGGTGGCCTATAACCTACAGGAAAGTGATGAGTATTGTGCTTGCAAAAGCTCACAAGCAAAGGTGGGTTGGAGGTGGTCAACAATCATCCTTCCATACATCCTTCCTTCCATATCTTCCTTAGGCACTCCTCTACCTGTTTTCACAGGCACTACTGCTTGTACATGACTAAGGGTTTATTGACTCGAGAACCATTTGAGCATGAGTCTGATTGTGGTTTGCTTCATGCTGTCACATCTTAGAGGCATTTAACTAATGTCTCTATTTTAGACATGAAAATCCCTGTTGCTCAGTAAATCCTGTCTGTTTTGTCATGTCTTTCTGAGGCTCTTCCTAGAGGTCTTTTTATAATTCCATTGTTTAATCGATATCCTCCCAAAATCAGCTGTTCATCTTCAGAGAAAATCAACATCTTCTCCCCATTTTCCTTTTCTTCCCTATCCCTTCTTATGGCAGGGTAAAGAGATGATGCTTCATGTTTCCCTCCTAAGTTCCATTTTTGCTGAGTGAAGTGCTCTTCAGATGTCACTCTGTGTTCTGTAGTTAGCCTCTTCTGCCTGAGCTAAGTGAAAACCACTGAAAGTATCAAGTGATTCACATCCAGCAATTGACAGAAATAAAGCCACCTCCGGACTACCTCCTATTTTCTGATGGTATCCATGGTTTGCAGGTGCAGGCAAAGTGCTGCTTACCCTGCGTGTCTTCCTCTCCCCTGCCTTTTCCAAGAGTTTTGACTCTGGTGGGTCTCTCAAACATCCTACTCTCCACTTACAAAGTGTTTGTTTCTTTTGATTTGCCGTATGTCTCATAAGCTACTCACAAATCTGTCCAATGTGAATAGTTTGACAGAGGTTAGACTTTTCCCTTAGTGTCCAGACTCTCAGCACTGTAAAGTGAAGGAAACAATGTGATCTAACAAACATATCCCAGATGTGTGAAGGTGCAAGTCCCCACAGTCGATTAGGAGGCAGGCACAGAGAAAGAGAGTCTTTTTGGGAAAGCAGTCATGAGTGTTTGTTTTGGGAAGTAAAGTTGTGTTTCAGCAGGGAGTATGATGAGTTTGAGCACTCAAAGCAATACCTGGTATCCTCTACAGAAAGGACTGGACTATAAACCCTATGCCCCAGCTGAAGGAGCAGAAGGGATTTTGATTCTTCCATAACATTTCATCATGCAAATGTCAATGCGGTGTAGACAGATTCAGAAGACCTTCAAAGAGATGGTGACACAGGCAAACAGAAGTTGCACAGTGGTGAGACAGAGCATAGGGTAGCTTTCTAGTAACTGACTTCAGACAAGCCACTTAGATTAGATTAGTATTACCGTTAGTGCCTTGGAAGCAAAAAAGACTGCAGGCAGAAAGCAGTCACTGCTCACTCGTGAAGACAAAACTACCCCAGTAGCTCCCTGAGGCCAAAACCCTGAATAGACAAAACCATGGCCATCACACTGGGCATACAGACCGGCTTTGTGCCAACACCTAGAAACACCTTGGGGAAGCTAAGTCAAATCACAGCTCTTCCCAAAAATCACAGCTCTTCCTCCATTTTACCTCAACCTGAAGGTGTGAATAAGCACTTGAGAGTCAGCAAGTCTAAAACTGAAGTCTAAGAGAATGACTCATCAGGACATCTGCAGTCATTCATAGAATTATAGAGTCATAAAGCTGCAGACTGGTTTGGGTTGGAAGGGACCTTAAAGCTCCTCCAGCTCCAACCCCTGCCATGGGCAGGGACACCTTCCACTGGAGC
>JAOEHY010008738.1:0-15268 GCA_025447955.1 Psilopsiagon aurifrons
GACAGTGGCTTAGCAACTTCATTTGCAGCTCCTTCAGGACCCACAGATGGATTTCATCAGGTCCCATGGACTTGTGTGCATTCAGGTTCTTAAGATGGTCTCAAACCAAATCCTTTCCTACAGTGGTCCCAGGGTCTTCATTCTCACAGTCCCTGTGTCTGCCTTCCAAGACTTGGGTGGTGTGGTCAGAGCATTATTTGTTTTACCCGGGTTAGCCTTCCCACTGATAGTTCTTTAGTTTCTATTCCCTAACATCTAAGTTAGATTTTGCAGTATTTAAGATGACCCAGGTAATACCTGGTTTATATTGTTCTATGTGTTTCTCTGTTCATCTATGTTTGCCTTCATGGTATAGAAGGAGCCATTCCATATTTTTAGTGTATCTTAAGACAGAATGACCACTATTGTTCATGATGACAGCACAAGCATCCAAAATCTATTCTGGTTAGTTTAAATACAGAAGTATAATGTATATGAAAGATATAAAGGAGCCTTTCTTAGATTCAGGAAAATGCCTTTCAAGGTAAGCAGGATTCCTCTCCTGTGAAAGCTACTCAAACAAGCACTTTAGTGTTGTTTTTTTCCCCTCATAGAAGTCTCTTGAGAAGGGGAGCAAGTGGGTCATCATCAGGTCAAGAGCCTTGGGTTATGAACGCTGCCTTTCATCTGCTTGAATAGGCAAACCCATGGCCCCGCAGAACGTTTGGAGCAGCCTTGTCCCACTGGTTGTAAGAAATGAGGTAACATGTTTATGGATGGAGGTGTCAAGTGTGTGGTTCTGTAGCTCAAATCTTTGTGCAGTGCATTATATCTCCCTGCCCATCCAAACTTTCATTAACAATGATACAGAAAACTTTGTGGAGGAACTAGAATGTGCTGGATTTGTTTAAGGGCAATTGTTTCAAATGCAGTCTACCTGTACTTTGTGGGTAAAAGAACAACTTTTAAAGCTTCTAAATAAGGGACTAAGAGAATGTATCTTATCATTAAAACTCTTGCTATGCCTGAGGTAAAAAAGGGAAAATAGAAAAAAGAAAACTGACGGGGTACCTGTGTCATAAAGACCAAGGCATCTAAAGGGAAAAGATGAATAAGAAAGTTTGGAAAGCAGAGTGTCATTCATTAATCTATCACCATGCATCAATTCTTTTGGACTTTCTTTAGAGAAATTATATAGGATGATATCTGAGAATACGCAAAATACTAAAATACATAGGAAAGTTTATCTTTCATATATATACTGTAATTAGATATATATATGTTTAGTTAGTAGCCTAGTTTAAGGAATATGGACTAGACCATGAGTCTGTGGTAGCTGCCTACACTAATTTAGCACAACTGAAAGAATTCTGTCTGCTTAGAGTTGCTCATATGCAACTATTCTGAAACTTCTATTATTACTACTACAATACTGGGAATCATAAAAGACTTCTTAGGAAATTTAGGACTTCTATACATAACACACCAGTATATTAAAAGTCATCATTCTTAGGTCTTGCTGCTGCTTAGAATTAACCAAACTGGAAGCAAATTAAATCATTTTTTTTTGCACAGAATAGCAGGAATGTGCTCTACAGAGCATTTGGCTACAAAGATGTACACTTCAAGGAATCTATTGTACCAAAAATATAAAGAGCTTCCTTTTTTAGCAGGCAATGAGGAAGAAAGTGTGTAGATTGCTGCCCTATGGAAACTTTAGAGAATTGCTCTTCAAGGTCAGGAGCATGCTGGTAGATTTCTACAGCTAACAGTGCTATTTTCTGTGCAAAACTTTTCTGTGCTAAAACTTCCTAAACTTCGCAGTAGAAAGAGGATTTATTGCATCAGCCATTAACTGTTTAGAAGTTAGGACCCTGTACCAAACTGTCTAGTTTAGGCAAAGGAAAGAAGTAGCAACTCTTCCCACCTATTTGTTGATGGCTGGCTGAAGAGGGGGTGGGTAATCAAGTCCTCATTAATCTCTTTTCATGCATGAGAGGCAGAGGACCCACCATGTTGTTAGGCACAGCACTGGAAATATGAAGTAAAATGTTTATTTTCCAAAAGCAATTAGGTGCTGGTGAGGTCCTGCCTGTTTTGGGCACTGCTTCTAAAGGAACTGGCTGGAATTTGCAAGTGTCGGCCTATCCAGTGAATGACGATACTAAAACATAAAAGCCTTGAATTTGGAAGGCAGCATCCAAATATCTCCCAGTGGTTTCTAAACCATAGCTTGAAAAAAACCCAACAACCTTGTGCTGCTTCTATAATAAAATTATCAAAATGAAGTAAATTAGTACTGTGCATTTTAACCCTCTGACTTCCAGGTCCCTTCCAGACCACTTTGCAAGTCCGACTTAGCTATTAGCTCATGTTAAGAATCAGAAGTGATCAGTGTAGAGCCTCCATTGTCACTAGGCTAGATGTATTTTGTGTCTGTTTTCCTATACCCTACTTTGCTCGCTTGTGTAATTTTAATTGCTTCACAGGATATCAATTAATATGGAAGCAAAATTAAATGAAATCAAAGTTTTTCCAAAAGGTTATAGGAAGCATGGTCTCATAACATAGGAAACCTTACCAAATTGAAGTCAACTATCCAGCCTGTGACCACAGAAGTGTTTTAGGAAATTTTCTTTCATTTGTCTTAATTTTCTGTATCATGGGGTGCTTAATAAGATGCCATGTGTAATGCTGAAGTGACCTGCTTCTACTTTATAAGTGCAATTACTTAAAGACAAGCTGGGTTTTGTGCAGTGTTCTGCTGGGACATTGAGGAGACGGCAGGTGGTAATGCAGTCAGTGCCAACTATTACAGCACTGCCCTTCTGGAAAGTGAGGTTGAGGTGAAAAATGTGACCACATCCCTGGGTCACCTTTCCCCTCTGAGCCTCCCACTCTGGAGGGAAGCCTTGCTGTTCAAAGGCTCGCATTGTACCCATGGCCTTTCTGAATAACATAAAACACACTCTGGTTCAGTGTGGGTGGGCAGTTAAAGCTAAGGTAAACAACCCGCATTGCCAAGCAGGATTTTTTCAAGCAGTAGGCAAGATGAGTTTCAAAAGGAGTAACCACAAAGATATGGAAAACACCTGCAAGCCTTTGTTGTATGGAACCATCTACAGTGGGACGCAATGTGAGTGCAAAGCCCACCTGTAACTTCTCTGCAAAGCTGTTGCAACAACATCTGCAAGGCAGGGGAAAAAAAAGGTGCAGCTATTGATCAGGCATGTTTTGTTTGTGAAATTGAGGGTGGGTGCACACAATAGTCACTGTAGATGTGAATGCAAATTGTCTCCCTGTTATTAGTGGGGTGGAGAAAGGGTCAAAGAGGGTGGTTGTCACCTCCAGAACAGAGTGGGATGGCACACCTCCACCCAGATGTGTGACATGGTATCAGCTGTTTGCCCACTGTGTTTTAAGATCTCAGCCTCAAGGCTGACTTACTAACATCCCTGCAGGTACAGCTGTGATTCATAGATGTCAAGCTAACAACGCATTGTTTGCCAAACACACCTTGTCTTGGATAGTTCATTTGATGTCTTGAAAATATCATCACCTTGAGTGGGGAAGAGACAAATTTGTTCTATAGGAACAAGTAATTTTATATAACAATCTGCATTATTCCACAGAAGTTTATATTTTAGAAAGATGTCCACTTCTGTTTAAAACATATAAGCAATGGGGGAGCCATGCATGATTCCTTGCAGTGATTGACTGCTATCAAGTAAAAGTTGTCACCCTATTTCCACTGAACTTATGTCACTTCAGCTTCCAGTCTTTTAGTCTTGGTAAGGCTTTATTTGTTGTTTTATAAAAATCCTCTGATGTTGGGAATTCTTTTATCCATTTCACCCTAGATTAGGGAATAGATAGTGATGGATCCCCTTTGGAAGTTTAAATGGATCTAGTGTCTAAAATTATTCCAGATTTTTTAGGAGTCATGTTGTTCTTTCATCTCTCTTTTGGCCTGTCTCCAGTGTTTCAGTAACAGAAGTAGCTCACACAAATCTTCCACATTAGGTCTTTAAATTTCTTATTCCCCTCTACATTTCCTTTTGGTTGTAACATGGTTGACACCTTCCCAGCTGATGAACTGCTGTGTGGAGCAGCATGTGTGGCAAAGCAGCCCCACGCTCAAGGAGAAATTAAAGGAAAGCCATGGGTGTCCTGATCCTCCTGAACACAGCCGAAAGTCCAGTAAATTAGAATAAATGGGATCACACTGAAGGAGACCTGTGCTCACAAAGTGGGCCCAGTGCTATGAGAAGATTTGGCTAAATACCTCTCCATCTGTAACAACTTAGGAAAATACCGTGGTTGTGTACCATATTAGTTAATGTCATTGCATCCCTATAAAATCCATCACAGCAGTGGTCTGAAGTCGTGGCAATAACACAGCTTGGAGCTGTAGAACTCTCGGACCACATAGTGTGTTTGTTTTGTCAAAAACCTTTTCCTGGATACTAGCTGCAGGGTCTAGCTTGTATTTGCATCATATTTTACCAGCATGCATAGCTTCTTTCCTCCCCTGATCCAAGCAAACAGGAGGTTGTGTAGCCATGATTGGTATGGAAGTAATTCTGAGGGAAAAAAGCTTCAGGGAGACTGGGATAGAGGTGGAATTGGGTTATATTTGCCTGCAAAGCCACTATGTGGTCATGTCTCCCAACAATAAAAGATTATAGGATGTACTAAAATGTAACTGCCCTGCGTTGCCTGAGGCTAATCTGCTTCTTTATAGGCTTAAACAAACACCTGTTAGAAAGATGCTCGTTGGACGAGCCCCAGCTAGGGGCTCTTGACAAGAACCTACTGTACAGATTTTGACATTATAGAATCATAGAATCATTCAGGTTGGAAAAGACCTTTAAGATCATCAAATCCAACCGTTAATGTAGTACTACCAAGTCCACCACTAAACCAGCTACATCATCTACCGTGCCACATCTACATGCCTTTTGAGATACCTCCAGGGGTGGTGAACCTACCACTTTCCAGGGCAGCCTGTTCCAGTGCTTGACAACCCTTTTGGTGAAGAAACTTCTCCTAATGTCCAATCTATATCTCTCCTGGTACAATTGAGAGTCATTGATCTGTTTCCTATGTCTACTTAGACTCAGATCTATGTGCTTTGGTCTTTAAATAACCTATTGTTACTCTTCAGGGGTGTTTCTCAGTCCTGTAGAAGGCGAAGCTAACTGGGTTTCTGGCTGTGAGTGAGATTTTTCAACATTCTCATTATAAGATCTTTTCAGAAACTATGACCTAGAAAATATCAGGCTTTACCTTTGTTGAGTTCTTAGTGACCAGCAGTAGCAACCCATCTTTTCAGAGCTAACCAGGATAGGTTTGATCAAGAAATAATTGCAAGGTAATAAATAGGGAATCTCAGGATGCAGTATTTCTAAATTTGTTTTTCACAGAAGAAAACTGCAACACATCATGGAGTTTGTACTGTTTTACATCTGTTTTCTCAGCAAAAGAAAGATTCCCTCCATCTATTGTAATATATCAAAAATAGAGGAATAAAAAGCCTAAAGAGATCATCTGAGGCTGAAGGGACATTTGCAAACCTTAGGATTTTGATAGGATTTTAAAAAATGAAGATCAAATGTCTAACCATTTGAAGTTTTCATCCATGGCTTTTCATAGGGAAAAGTCAACTTAGAAAAATGGCTCTATATTGATATTTCATTGTAAGAAAGGAAAAACAGGGTATATGTCCATCTCCCATTCTAGGAAATAGGTTCAAGTCATATACTGTGATTTGTGCAATCATTTTCACTGTCCTGCAGGAGTAAGAGAATTTTTCTTCTCAAACCTTGGACCCTCAGGCATCCATCCCACTTCTGTTATATTGCAGAAGGTGTGCAGTGCTATGCGTCTGTGTCCTGTAAGACACTATTTATTAGGCTAATCTCTCAGGTGGCAGAAGTGAATTTATTGTCCCAGCAGTAATGGGACATTACTCTCCTCTTGCTGTCACACCTGGAATGATGTAACTATAGACAGGGTTCCAGTCAGTGAGATAAACCACAACAAAGGCACATCAGAAAAGAATAGTAATTCTACAAACATGATGAAAAGGAAATAAGAGGATTAAACAATTTCTTTGTCTCTTCACTTTCAGCAGATTGTTCTCAAATTGTAGTCAGTGACATGATAAAGATCCACTCTGTCAGGAAGGAGTTACAGGGGACCTTGCTCTGGGGAAAGGTTGCTTTGCTTAAGAAGCAGTAATGCTGTATTAACACAAACCTTAAAGTTTAATGGCTGTTCTGCTTTAAGTGCTGTGGGCTTATTTTGATTAAGAAGACTGTAGAAATGGCAGATTTGTGCTGTTTATACTACTGATAGCAGAGAAGCTACTTAACTGTTTTCTAAACTCATCTTGTCTGACAGGTAACTGATTACTCTTTTTGGATTAATGGACATCAATACAGGATGCCCCTGCAGGCTCTGGTTTTGTTTCTTCCCTACTGGCAAGTTGTAGCACGATTCAAGTATGCAAGTGCCAAAGTGTCTTTTCCATCTTTCTCAGTGTCACGCAGTGAAGTACTGGAATGCCAAACAAACAAAACATGTCCCATTGCTGTCAAAAGCCTGTCATGCTGGTACTAAACTCTGGAACTGTAAAAAGGAAAGGTCATTTCTATCTTTTTGCACAGAAATTGATGTTTTTGTTATGTTTAACAGAGGCTTGAAAATATCCTGATCCATAACTGGAGCTGAAATACAAAAGAATACTGAGATGACAGCAGCACTGGTGTAAAACAGCCAACTAACTTCACATTGGATTTTGAATCCTGCTTGGTGAAGGTGTTGTGTCTGGGGCTCATTGGAAGTCACGCATGGAGACCACTTGCCTTTTTCCCTACCAGCAATGCTTCTCTTCTTTCAAGGATGACAGGCCAATAGCATCCCAGGGCATGCTGAACTAATGCCAGCAGTATTTCTCCTTTGTGGATCAAATAGCAGCAATTGGAATGAGTCTTCCTCAAATTCTCTCTCAGGATCTCCTCCAGGCAAAACTTTGAGGTTTGCATAACTCTGAAAAGTAATCTGACTTTACTTTGGCAATGAAAGAGGAGCCTCTTATTTGTGCCAAGCAAAAATGTATTTCTTCTTAGTAGCATTTTTCATCGCTAATATGACATTTCTATCTCCCCTTTTTTTTTTTTACCTTTTACTGTGATTTTCCCCTCTTCTAAGGACATTTTTTACACATACTGCGTCAGGCATGTTGAGACAGGAGTAAGCTATCTGCAGTAGTTTATCAGAATGCATGAATTTGATGTGGTTAAACAAAACATGTCAGTTAGTGGTCTGATGTGTTGTTGAAAACTGAAGGATGATATGAATAAATGGAAAAATCAATTTTCCTTTGTTTCTTGAAGTACGCCCAGAAACCTCAATAAGGACAGTAAAAAAAACCCCAGAAAGTCACTTTGCAATTAATGGATCAAAATGTGGTTTTAATTCAGTGTGATATATCGCCAGAATAAAAGCAAAGCATCATTTTCATTTTAGATCAAAGCAAAGAATTTCTGTGACACTTTTCATTTGCTCGTATGTAATGCTGTTTTCAGTTTGGAGCCAAGTCCAGCCACAGAGATGTCAAGACGTGGTACCTTCTGCTGTGAGGGCTTTGTGCTAGCAGTTATAAGAAAGCTTAGTTCAGGGCCTACAAATTCCTTTGGGAAGTTTCAAGAGACAGCTTGTGTCTCAAAGGTAGATATTTATTTCCTCAGAAAGGTGAAAAGCAAGATGCAGTTATGTTTTCTCACTGATACAGTTATGGCTGCTTCATGCAAGTGTTCTTGTGGTGAGTTCTTTTGAAACTCTTGAACGTAGCAAGCTCTATAATGATAATCTCAAATTCCTGGTGATTTTGTAATGTTCTGGTGTGTTCTGAAATAACACAGATATACCCTGCCTTTAAACCATCGCGTTCCCCTCATTCATGCTTTCATCTTTTTGGAAGAGGAAAGAGAAAGCAGTCGAGCTGTACATTATGTATTTAAATCAAGAAATGTCAGAGGGGCCATACCAAGAGGGGAGCTGCTAAGACAGGTTGGGAAAAGGTCAGGCTGGATCACATCGATCACTAGTTACAGCTTAAACCACATAGGGGAAGATCACCAAGGCACTCCATGGGCAATGCACAGCTTTCATTGCACCTTTGTCAGCTCTGTGGGTGATGGACTACAGGTTGTAAGTCCTTGATGTTAAATATGGTAATGCCCTGTGGAGCTGAAGTTAATAATAAAGAGAGGAACAAAGGAACACAGCATTGAACAAAAAGAGCAGGTTGAAGCGATTTATTGGGAGGGGTGAATTTCTCATTACTATGTAATGGAGAAAAAGTTTTTCAAACACCAGAAGTTTTTAGGCTTTCTATGGCTAGAGATGAGTGCTTTGAGGTAAGATGAGTAGGCAGAGGATGTCCTTGTCTTACGTTGCATAGTTGTTCAGTAGTAAAAAGCACCTAGTCTATTATATGTGCTCTCTTCAAGCATCTACTCACTAATCCTCCTCATAAATTAAGAGACAGTAATCACCCACTGCTTTTCAAAGTTTCCTGTTCCTGTTTGATGATGTTGTGCTTAATTCATCCTTTACACCAGGGTTAAGCCTGGCTTGCCTTTTTTAGTGCTGCCCCTGTTTAATCTTCCTAATTTATGTGTTGTTCTGGTATTTGTTTAGAACTCTAAAATAGATATAAATAGTAAAATGGAGACATCATTGAAACAAAGAAAACCTCTGTGAATAAGAAGTGGAAAGTAATCTTTCTAAGGCTATCACATTCATGAAGAGAGACTGTATGAAGAGGAAAGAGTTCACTTTGTGTTAGATTGTTTCTTAAAGAGAAAACAGAACCCAAGAACAGATTGTTTTGGTTTTACATCACAAATACAAAACTCCATACAAAGAAGTGCTATGATCTAAAACATCTTTGTACTATTAGCTTTCATTATTTTGTTTTTTATAAAGAGTATGTTTTCAGAAGCAAAGCATGCATCATTTATTGAGCACGCAAGAAAAAATGGTCCACCAATTTTCACTCTCCAACCCATGACAATAACTAAATTAAAGATAGCACTTAAAAATAACTTCTCTATATTTTCCTGCAACTTGACAGACGTTAGGATAGGCAGCTGTATCCATTTTCGAGAAGGTGATGGCAGAAGGTAAATGGACAACTCATTCAAGGTCAATCTTGTTAAGTCTCAGGTAGTGTAATCCAAGTTTGTGACAGATGGAGCAGGACTCCTCTGGAGCCTAATTTAAGTATAATGTTACAGAGTGGTGGCAGTGGAAGAAAACGATGTAAGAGGGCTGACCTTGACCATGAAATGGATTTCTGCTGGTGTGTAAGAAATTCCAGCTTCCGATTTAAACGATCCTCTCTACCATACAGATGTTCTTGGTTGCACCAGTGGCATTTTTTCTTGTGATCACAGTGTGGTTGTTAGATAGAAACATGCCTGCATTCCTGAAATTAACTCCTTCTGGCTTGCTCGGTGCTTACATGTACACCTTTGGTGTTTAATAAGACCAAAGGAGATGTTTGTTACCTACTTAACACCACTGCATCTGAATTTGCAGTAAGTCTGATGGAGAAGCTGTGGGTAAGATTTATCATTTGCCATTTCTCAGCTGGTCTTCCCACCTGAAAGGCAAAAAACCTTAGTCTAAAAAAGGCCATTTTATATGGGCTATAAGGGTTATATGGGTTACAACTCATTTTATGTGTTATACTGATGAGTTATAAAACTCTATCCCAGTAAAGCAGGCTAATTGTTCCATCTCTTCAAGACCATGATTGCCAAATAAATTCATTGCAACTATTCAGATTAAGGAGATGTTTTAGATCAGCAGTAAATTTAGGTTTTTTGATTGGAAGGATTGTCCGCTGTTGTGCCTTTATGTAACAAGAAAAGAGGATGTATCAATTAAGCTTATCAGCAGTGCTGCTGGGAGAACTGGAACTTAAAATGCCAGAATAATATCCCTCTGCAGGGGATTCTCAAATGAAGTAAACTGCCAGAAGTGTGGGGTTTGCTATAATGATTGCACTGATTTTTAGTTATTGGTCACCTAAGATTTCCTGGTTAATCATGGACTTCTTGTCTGTCTTCCTAATCAATAAAGTTATGCCAGCAAAACTTCTAAGTCACCCAGTGATTCAGCTGTTTGGGTACACTGCACACCCCCACCGTCAAAAAGCCTCACACAGCCTTCTGACAAAAACACATGGATATAATACAGTGGGAAGTGGAATGATTAGCAGTAATCAGCCTGTTTCAGCTCCTTTGAGAGTGGTACCAGATTCCTCCCCCACTGGAGCTATTCAGATCACAATAGTCAAACTGCATGATCTGTGATCTCTTTGAATCACTTGGTGATGTAAATCCTCAGCTGTCCTGAAACCCACTATGTTTTGCAGTTATTTGGATGTTAAATTCCTCATGCATGGGTTATGTGCCTGACTTTGCTCTCCAGAGAAGCCACACTTTTGGAAGTCAAAGGCTCAGGTCTTTACTCATGCGGTGTAGGTCAGCCTACCAATTAACTCAAACTCTTTTTGAAAGAGTCTTCCCTTTCCTATGATCCTACTAGATTGTCTCTTGCCTTCTCATCAGCTTTCTCACAGTCAACAACCAGACACAGGAGGACCTTTTTCCCTCTCCTAACACTAAAAATGAAATGTTATTCCCAAACTTTTCCCACCTCATTCATGTTTTCTGAAAGCCATATCTCCTTCTGTAAACTTCCCCTTGGGCATGAATTTGCTCAAAACTTGAGACCTCTCATCTTACGTGGGGCTGTGTTGCTGCCTCTTATGTGAGGAACCACTCCCTGTGCTTTGGAGCAGAATTTTGTCCTAGGGATGAAAAAACAGAGCAGGGCCTGAAGATCAAGCTTCTTCTGCTGGTTGACTCTGTAAAACCCCACTGAGCTGGTGTCCCCAGGGCTTCTTGCCTTGGTACACTGGTATTTCTAGGCAGAAAAAAGCCTTGTGTCCACTCCTCACCAGTTTTATGAGCAGGGACCCTTGCCAGGGCCAAAGGGACTGGTAAGCTCCTGGCTCATTCTTGGTGTGAACTCCTCAGAGCTGCTGAAACAGGCTACAACTGTGCTGGCTTCACTGTGATCTTCACTGTAAGCATCTCAACTACAGCCAATGACTCTGATTGCTTCCTCTGGGCATTTTGTGCCTAACACTTTGTAATAATGGCTCCTCAATAGAGGCTTAAGTTTAAATTAGCATGTCTAGTGTTAGACTGAGTGTATTTATCTTAGGCTAACATGGCCAGAGTTAATAATCATGCTGTAATTGAAACTTGCCTTGACATCACCTCCTGACTAATTGGGTTGTGTCTAGTTATTCCTTCACTGTTTTTTTCTGTCTCTTATGATCAAACTGAAAGGTAACTCCCCAGCAGTATTAAACTAAAACCAAATCAACCTGTCACAGAAACAAAGGCATGAGTTCATTTTTTAGACTAGAGAACTTCCTGAACAAGTTAAGCAAATGAGATAAAGGTTTGTGCTTTGCTCAGTGACTTCTTCTGTCACCCAAGATTCTGGAAGTCAGTTTCGTTGTTGCTTTGCTTTCATCATAATTATTTCCATCAAGACAATATGGGGTTTAGAGGCTTCCAAGTTTGAACGTTACCATTATATACTCTAACCATATGTAAATGAACATGTGAATTGTGGAACATTAAAATTATGTTCTTGGGGTAGTTTAGAGCGCATAACACACCCTTCATAATGCTATTTATAAACATGGAGAAAGAAGTGAATGTTTCAGCTAAAACAACCAGCTGACTATGTGGCTTACAACATATAAAGCACTTTCCTCATAATGTCTGCACTTGTGGGAGTATTTCTTTTTCCTACACTTTGTCGTGCACTGATTTCAAGTGACTGATCTCTTGCACGATAGCCTATGTGGCTGTGATACAGCTGGCAGGCAACCTAAGGCATTCTTTAATTTTTAAGTAAATAAGCTAAAATAACAGTGATTGAAACTGTGGCTATATTAAACTTGATATAAATAACCCAATTTATATAAAGACAGCTATAACTTTATAACTTGAATTCACCTACCGATTCTGTGTCACTTCATCCATTATTCTAGAAACATGTCTAGGGAAAACATAGCAGCTGACTACCCGTGATTTTTCTTCGAGGGACAGAAGAGACTTTTTGTCTTTGAAGTCACCTGTTAATTTCTTAAGACTAAAGAGCAACAGGTCATCACATTACTCTATATACACACAGACTACCTGAATAATACAGAAAGCAATTCCAATGTTGAGTTTACTTTTTCCACTAGGAGCAGCATGTAATATTTCCACTAACTGCCTGTATGAACTCACAGCTGGTGTAAATCAGCAGATTTCCATTGATTCCTTTTTGATGCAGTGTAACCTTAGGAAGTGCCGTTATCAAAAGGGTGTACAAAAAGGATCAGCCAGGATCCTCAGACACAACTAGCTCCCTGTACCTGCAGTAGGGCAGCATCATACACACTGCAGAAATTTTATGTCAATTTATCTTAAACACCATGAAGTGTGGGGTTTTTTTCCTGACTCCAGAAATGTATAGCCATGTTATACATGGTTGAGAAAAGAAAATATTTATCATTTAAGTAATATATATTACTTAGCACAAGTGCTATTCCAAACACGCTGCATAAATCTGTGCTCCATGTCTTAGCAGCTGAACCAATCCCAGTTCTCCTGGGAGAAATGGAAATCTTGGCTAACCCTACCATGTCCTTCACCTCCCACTCCCACCCTTGGAGTGGGGTGAAAGGATTTAGGAGAGATTTACTGTGGCAACAAGCCTAAGTCTATCTATTTAATTCCAGAGCTATTTTCCCTTAATGCAAAAGGAAAGCACACAGCCTTTCTTTGTGCACCATGTTGTGGTGTAAAACTTCCCTTAATTGAAGCACTGTATAGAAGCAAGACTTTTGTACCCATGTTCATTGACTGTTATGCTGATGGTTCATCTGCTACTGTTCGTGCTGTGATCTTAAAGGCTTTCTATGATGTGATATATTTGGGTGCTGTTAGATTTATATCTGAGTTTGTTTCAGGTTGAGATTTTTCATATTGTTTTAGGGAGTAGGATGCCAAATTCCCACCACACTGGTGGGAAAGTAACCTTTCTCATTCAAAAAGGTTCATGCGTCTCAGCTGAAGGATTTCACTCACATTAGCTGAAAGCTTCTCAATGCAGAGACTGTTAATATGTTTACAGGCTATGGTTACTGATCAGATGCCACTCTCACAGGTGAGCAGGATAAAAATAGGTGATAAAATTCCTTTCATTATGATCAGTATGTGAAGAATGGCTTGAGAAGGAATGGTAAATTCCTTTGGGTGCTGTAGTGCCCTTCCCAGCATCAGCTGCACTTCTGTATGTAGGAAACTATAAAACAAAGGTCCATGGCCTCTATCTTCTAAATCATGTTGATTTCTGTCTCCTCAAAGGAGCTTAATACTTGGCTGAAAAATCACCTCTAATACTCTTCATCAAAAAAACCCAACCAACTGAGCTTACGTGCACGTCCTCCGGTTTGAGTGGAAAACTGTAAATTTGGTCTGACTGGTTTTCTTTCCATAAAAATTATTTCCTCTCTCCTCCATGTTTTTGTGCAGGTTCTGGAATCCCTAAAGACTCTGTGTCTAACTGCAGCAGGTAAATACAGTTTCTTCCCTTAATCCCTGAAGCTCAGCCACAGTGTTGTTTCAAGCACCTGGAAGGCAAGAACAGATGTTGTTGGTTTTCTTCGGCATAATTTATTTTTTCAGAGTTATTTATAACTAGAATGGCAGATTTTCATCTTTCTCTTCTGGTTTGTTTCAGAGCTTCCAATAGTTCCCAAATTAGGTGGAGTTTCAAGGAGGTCTCTTGTTTCTTCCATGAAGGCAGGGCTGGAGACATAGAAAAGTAAATCCAGAAACTGTGAGGTTGGACCTGTAGCCAGATGGGATAAAAGTTGGCTACATTTTTTTAAAGTTCTCATGGGTAAAAAAGAGGAAAGGAAGAGAGCTAAAGCTCAGCTTGGATGCATCTTCAACCTGCTGCCTATGAGGCTTTGAAAAGTATGATTTACTGACCTTGTTGTAAGAACCTGCGCTAACTTTTGCTCCTGTATAGTGGAACTAATATGTGCTAAACAATACAGCTACTTTCATCACCTAGTAAGAGCAATTTATAGGTTAGGATCAGTAGATGACTTTATTATACAGTCACCAGCTTCGTGAAGTAGTACCTGCTTTGAATAACCATGATCATTCCATGGAGACATCTCACAGAGTGATCATTAAAACTCCTGGTACCATGCCAGTTGTCATAAAAGTTCTTTGTCACACAATAGGGCTATGGTGCTGTGTAAGTAAGCAGATGAAGGCTTGTTTTCTACATTATTTTCACTGTTCTGTTGCCTTTGGCAAATAGATTGCTGTTGACTGACTGCACACCTACAATTTCTGGTAGAACTTGATATGCAAAGTCTGTTTCATGTTCATTTAAACTATGATATGATTAGTATTTACAAAAACAGTGCATGCCAGGAATGAGTTAATGTTTGCATAAAAAGATATAAGTTAATCAGAACTAGGCAAATTCAAGGCTACCAAGCTGCTTTGGCTTATTGGCAGCCTGTTAATGTAAAAAGCAGACCACGTTAATTGTTAAATATGCTGGTCGTTCTTTCCAATTCTCATCAAACTAAATCCAACTTTAGAGTAAAGGAATTAATTCAACCTTGTCTTAGATATCTCTGCTCTCATTTTGATATGTAGGTATTTCTAATCTCCCTCTCTCTCTTCTTATCATTTGTATATACTCCTCCATTCTTCTTGAGACTGTAAATGTTGTATGAAGCATAACAGTGCACACTGGCTACTGCTCCTGCTTTGCTCTACACTGTCTATGATCTCTGTTCTACGTTGTGTGACCTTTTAGCATGTTTCCCTAAAACTGCAAAGAGATATACCTTTTCTGTAATACTTCTGGGAAGTCATTCTGTAATTCTTCTTGTTGTTTGGGATTTAATACTTAAAGGATCACAAAGTTCATTGCACTGATTGCAGCAGCCAAAATTATTATAAATTCCATGAAATTCACAATAACATCAGACATAGAAGAATATTTGTGAATTGGGTTCAGCAGTAGCAATTATTTTTCTCCTTCTCAGTAGCTGGTGCAGCACTGTGTTTTTGACTTTCAGCCTGGGAACAGCGCTGATAACACCGAT
>JAOEHY010008740.1:0-22059 GCA_025447955.1 Psilopsiagon aurifrons
GCACTGTAATAAAAGAATGCCTCCTTTTTAACACTGCATTGGTGTTATGAGGGGTTTTTTGATCAAGGTTTGTCAGTAAGTTTTGGCAACCCAGATGGAACCCTGCCTGTGAGCGTCAACGGATATGTGGGATCATGGGACCTCCAGCAGGCACCGAAGGATCCTTAGGGAGAGCCTCTGATCCGTGGACCGAAGAGCTCAAAGCAAGACCATTGGGACAAGGTAAAAAGAGGCATTTTTTCGAAAAAGGAACAGGGGTTCGAGTCTCCTATTGGGCCCTTGGGTGTGGGTTCGAGTCTCACAGTGCCTGCCTGTACGGCAAAGTGAAAGTTTCTCTTGGTTGGGCCGTGTGGGTACCTAGAAAGGGTTCAAGTCCCCGCAGGTTTTCTGCCTGTAAGGTGCGATGAAAGCTGTGCAGAGTAGAGCTTTGGGCAGTCCCAAAGGTTTA
Source organism: Psilopsiagon aurifrons (assembly GCA_025447955.1). Lineage (NCBI taxonomy): Eukaryota > Metazoa > Chordata > Aves > Psittaciformes > Psittacidae > Psilopsiagon > Psilopsiagon aurifrons. The sequence continues at coordinate 449 of JAOEHY010008740.1, forward strand.
TTGGGATATCTGGAAGTGGGAAGTGCCTGTGATAGTGCACAATCACACGCACTTATGGGGCAATTTCCAGGGAAACATCTGATACCAGTAAAATGCCTTTGGGATGTATCTTAAAACATTGGAAGGATCTGGGAGGAGATCCTTTTAACTGGGAAACAATTAACAGAATATTGTAATCATTGGTGGCCGATGTATACTTTGGAAAGCAGGGAAAAATCGCCAGAAAATGGGACTTTACAGTATAATATAATACTCCAACTGATGCTGAGGGAAGGAAAATGGGAAGAAATTGGATATGTGGATCTGTTTTTCACCCTCCAAAACCATCCGGAGTGGCAAAGACAATGTGGGTTGTCTTTCCGACCTTGATCAGCTGGAGTGATGGCTTTAGAATTAAGGGAAATGGACAAACATAATTATGGTAAAAACAAAAAGGGGAAATGCTATTGGGAAATTAGGGAGAAGGAACGAGAAAGAGAAGAGGATAATATAGAATTGATGGTGGCTCCTCATAGGAGACCTCAGATAAGAGGAACAGTAGGAGGAGGAGCGGGACTATCTGCTCCTCTCGAAGAAAGTGATCAAGAGGAAGAATTCAGTCCAGTAGCAGAAAAGAACTTGGGGAAGGAGGGAGGATGGCACAGCTCTCCAAGCGCCTCTCCAATAGGCAGTAGGAAATGAGAGTCTGGTAATTGTGAAAGTACCATTTTCAGTAACAGATTTAAAATCATGGAAAGGAATTGCAGGGACATATAGGGAAGATCCCGAAAGAGTAGCTAAGGCTATGGAAACCATAATTAGAACTCAGGATCCTGATTAGAATGATTTACAGGTAATACTGGATATGTTATTAGATGAGACTTAGAAGAAAATGGTGCTAGATGCTGCTAGGGAACAAGTAGAAGGAGCACATCCAAATGGAGGTTTGCAGGGAACAGTGGAACAAAATTTCCCACCTACAAACCCTGAATGGGATCCAAATCAGCCGGGACCTAGGGAAATGATAACTAGATATCAAAGGTGAATCTTATTTGGAGTAAGACATGGGATGCCAAAAGCCTTGAATTGGTCAAAAATAGATGAGGCGAGACAGGAACCAAACAAATCCCCCTTGGCTTTTATGGACAGCGTAAGAGTAACAGGCAGGAAATATACTAATTTGGATCCAGAAAAATCAGAAGAGGCAGCACAACTTGCTTTTTTATTTATGGGACAATCAGCTTCAGATATTAGGAAAAAGCTTCAGAAATTAGAAGGACCTGAATCTAGGGACAAAGGTAAAATGCTGGAAGTAACGTGGACTGTGTATTATAACAGAAAAAAAGGAGTTGAGACAGGCACGAAGAGATAGCAGATTACTGGCTGTTCTAGCTCAGAATGACAGAAGAGAAAGAGGGAGAGGGAAAGGACAAGTAATAAACAATGACAGAGGAGGAATGAACCCAAACCCTCGACTAGCGGAAGACCAATGTGCTGTTTATAAAGAACAAGGGTACTGGAAAAGGGAATGCCAGAGAAAAGGAAAATCAATTCCAACCCTCCAAGCAATCAAATTAATGACTTCAGATGAAGAATCCTGAAGGGGACCAGGGGATCAACACTAGCTGAACCCCTGCTTACACAGAAGCTAGGGGATGAAGACACAGAATTTTTGAGAGATACAGGGGCAACTTATTCGGTTTTAAATACTTGTAAAGGGGGGTATGGAAACAAAGTAGTAAATGTTTGGTGAGACAGGGCAAGCAGAAAAAGGCTGGCTTTGAAACCTTTAAAATTAAAATTGGGAAAACAATGGGTAACTCATCAATTTTTATACATGCCAGAATGCCCAGTATCATTATTAGGACGAGACTTCCTGAGCAAATTAGATGCTCAAATAACTTTTAGGGATGGAGAAGTCAAATCGTTGATACCAGAATCAAAAGCCATAGAGGCAGGGTTATTTATGTTACAGGAGTCCCCTAAGGAGGAACAGATTCCAGAAGAAGCGGAAAATGCAGTGATCCCTTTGGTCTGGGCCAGTGGAGCTCCAGGACGGTCTAAAGTGGCAGAACCAGTAAAAGTGAGTCTGAAATCTGGAGTCAAACCAGTAAGAGAAAAACAATATCCTATTAAATGGGAAGCTCAGAAAGGATTAGAGGAATTAATAACAAAATTTTTGGAATATGGGCTTTTGGTAGAATGCGAATCAGAGTACAATACTTCTATTTTGCCAGTAAAGAAATCTGAGAGTAAAGAGTATCGACTGGTTCAGGATCTAAGGGATGTAAATTAGATAGTTCAGGACATACATACAGTGGTGGCCAATGCATATACTCTGCTAGCCTCTCTGAAAGAGGAGAATAAATGTTTTACTGTGCTGGACTTGAAGGATGCCTTCTTTCGCATACCTCTGGATAAAGAAAGTCAATGCATATTTGCATTTGAGTGGGAAGATCCCACCACAGGGCGAAAAGTATGATTAACCTGGATTGTACTCCCACAGGAATTCAAAAACAGCCCTACGATATTTGGAAATCAATTAGCTAAATAATTGGAGATTTGGAAGAAACAGAATAAAGGACACAGCATAGTGTTACAATATGTGGATCACATTCTAATAGCTGCAGAAAATAGGAAAGAGTGTCTCGAGACTACTATCAGTTTGTTAAACTTTTTGGGCCAAGGAGGTTATTGGTTTTCCGTAATAAAGCACAAATAAGGAAAAGAGGCAGTGATTAACTTGGGATTTGAAATATCTCAAGGACAGAGACAACTGGGAAATGAAAGGAAGGAAGCAATTTGCCAGATTCCCAAACCAAGCAGCCCCAACGATTTGAGGGCTTTCTTGGGAATGATTGGATGGTGTCAACTTTGGATCATGAACTACTATGGACTATATCCAAAACCACTGTATGAGGCTTTGAAAGAGTCCAAAGATCAGTACTTAGTCTGGACCCCTGAGTGTCAGACTGCATTTAAAGAACTCAAAAGGGTCTTGATGACAGCCTCTGCATTAGGCTTACCTGACTTAACCAAGCCTTTTGAGCTTTTTGTGCATGAAAGGCAACATTTAGACCTTGGCACAACAATTGAGCATTGGCACAACAATTAGGATCCTGGAAAAGACAAGTGGGATACTTTTCCAAACAACTCAACATGAGTAAAGGATGGCCAGTATGCCTGCATGCAGTGGCGGCGGCTGTCTTGTTTATCCAAGAAACCTGAAAATTGTCTATGGGTCAAAAGATGGTGGTCTATGTATCTCACATGGTAATGGCTGTCCTAGAACAAAAGGGGGTCATTGGTTATCCCCCAGTAGAATGTTGAAATATCAGGCTGTCCTGTTGGAACAGGATGATGTAGAACTAAAAATTGTTAATCCAGCAATGTTTTTGTCAACAGAAAATTCAGCAGAAAATTTGGAGCATGATTGTTTATTAACTATTGAACAAGCCTATTCCAGCAGACCAGACATAAAAGATGTACCACTAGAAAATCTGGAACTGCCTACAGATGGAAGCAGTTTTGTACAAGGAAAACGAAGGGAAGGATATGCAATTGCCACTACCACCAAGTACTGAAATAAGGAACTTTACCTGCAAACACTTCAGCCCAAAAGGCAGAACTGGTTCCTTTGAAACATGCTCTACAAATGGCCAAAGAGTAGAGAGTGAATATTTGGACAGACTCCAAACATGCATTTGGTGTAATCCATGCTCATGGGGCCATTTGGAAGGAAAGAGGACTCTTAACAGCTCAAGGCTCATCAATAAAGTACAAAGAGGAGACCCCCCAACTTCTGTTTGGACAGACGGCTGTGAATATAGGTAACTGATTGGCAGACAAGGCTGCAAAGAAGGCTGCATCACAAGGCATCCTTGCACTGGCTCCAGTAAAACAGGTAAAAAAATTTTTATTTTAAACCAAAATATAGCAAATTGGATGCCCAATTAGCACAATTGGAGGCCTCACAAAATGCGGAGGGATGGTGGGTAATGCCAGAAAAACGAGTAATAGTAACCCCACAAATCATGACAGAACTCACGAAGGAAAAGCATAAGGAGACTCATTGGGGAATAGATGCAGTGATCACAAGTTTGAAAAGATCCGTATTATGTGTAGGGATGACGAGGATAATTAAGTCAACAGTAGCTAAGCGTCCACTCTGTCTTAAAAACAATCCCCTGAACCAGGAAAGACCACCTATGGGAGTGACAAGACAAGGAAATTCTCCTGGAGATTACTGGCAGATTGATTTTTCTGAGTTACATAGACAGAATGGGTATAGGTATTTATTGGTATTGACTGTACCTTTTCAGGGCGCCTGGAAGCTTTCTCTTGCGGCACCAACAGAGCTACAGAAGTGGTTAAAATATTATTGAAGGAAATAATACCAAGATTTGGGGTTAACCATAAGGAATATCCTCTGATAGAGGACCACATTTTGTGGCAGACGGAATTCAACAAATTAATAAGGTGCTGGGAATACAGTGGGACCTACATACCCCCTGGAGACCTCAATCCAGTGGGAAAATTGAGAGAATGAATCAAAACACTAAAAAGGCAAATTAGCAAAATTTGTCAAGAAGTATCTCTGAAATGGCCACAGGCTCTACCATCAGCCCTCCTGAGAATTAGAATTCAACCAAGATCTAAGGATGGAATAAGTCCATATGAAATTTTATATGGCAAACCTTCCCAGACTCCTCTTATTCCAGGGAAAGTGAAGGAGCAGGAGAAACAGATTTAAAGATGTATTTGATTTCTTCAGGAAAAGTCCTCAGACGTCTTTGAAAATATATTGTAATGACCAGATCACTTGCCTTGGATAAGTCAGTACAGCAGCATCAACCAGGAGATCTCGTGTACACAAAAACCTGGAACTCAGAACCATTGCAAGAGAAGTGCAATGCTGCTTCAAATGCTGTTGACAACTTCAAATGTTTCAAATGCTGTTGACAACTTACACAATCAAGGCAGAAGGGGTGGAACCTTGGATTCACTACAGTAGAGTGAAGAAAGCTTCAGCTCCTTTGTAGAAGCTCATCATTAAGGAGCCAGGAGTGACCAAATTCACTCTAAAATATGACTAGAAATAGTGTGATGAACTTTATTTTTGAGACTCTGCTCTTTCTGATATGGATCTGGATGATGGAGGTATGTGGATAGTAACAGGAGATGCCTCTCCCAAAGAAAATACCTGAGGAAAATTTGATGATTGGGTTGGTTAAAGAATTTGCAAATTTATAAAATGCAACTCAAATTACTGCCTGTTTACCTATACCAAGAGAAGTAGGAGAATGGATCCTGTGGGGAATCTGAACACTGCAATTAGGTGATATACCAATGGAAACTGATAGTAAACATTGTAAGCAAGTTACCACTGTAAAATGGAAAGAACAAAAGGAATATATAAGGAAACCATGGAAAGTCACAGGAAAAAGAGCAGACTGCATGAAATTATTAAACCCTGTGTACGCTAAGATAGGGAGATTAAAAAATGTGGGATGGTGTTCATATACTGAAGAAATCAAGAAAAACATTAGTCAAATTATCATGGAATGAAAATGCACAGAAAATCAGACAACTAAAGTTCCGTGGGAAACTGGTCAATGACCATTTTATCCCAATTTCAGTATATGGCAAATGCATCCTGGCGTTTTATGTTGGAAAGGAGATCCGGGAAAAGGCAAAATTAATGTAACTGACAGAGGAAAGGCATATAAGGAACAAGCGAATATTGTGCCCTGGTGGAATTGTGAGAGAGCAAGCGCTCGCAGCGACAGAGCTGCGCGCCCGCCGAGCGACCCAGCCCCGTCAGCGCCGAGATGGGAAGGGAGAGAACCGCACCCCGCCGGGCGCTCCGGAGCAGACGCGCAGGCCCAGAACGGCGCACCATCACCGGCCTCCGCACACCTTTTCCGTGCTTAGGATTTATCTTCCTTCCCGTTTTTCACTTCGAAGTGCTCGGCCGCTCCCGGCATCAACCGCCGGGCACCGCCACCTTCCCCGACGGCCTCCGCTCGCCCCGCCCAGGTGCGACCCCTGCCTCCCCCGCGGGCCCCGCCACACGGAGCGGTACTCACGAAGGAGCCCCTTCGGCCTCTCCCGAAGCTGAACGCCATTGGCGCGCGGCGGGAACGGACCTCCACCGTCGACTCCCGACCACGCGCTCTCCGCGCCGAACGCTTCTCTCGGCGCCACCCGCCTGGCAACAACGGCGCTACAGATTTGCTGCGGGTTTGCGCTCCCCCAATCAGTGCGCGCCTTACTCACTCCGCTACCGGCCTTAGCAACCTAGCAGCGGCGCGGGCCGCTCCGCCGCGCCTCCTCGCTCGCTCCCGCCGCGGAGCTCTCGCGTCCCGTTTGGTGTCTCTCCGTCCGGCGGGGCGGTGCGGAACGGTGCGGTGCGGCGCGGCGCGGGGCGGGGCGGGGGCTCCTCTCCCGAGCGCGGTCCGGCTGTTCCCCGCCGGTATCTGCGGCGCCCGAAGGAGGGCCGCGGCCTGGCGACGTCGGGGTGCCTGGGGTGGGGCTCAGCCTCTTCCCAGCAGGTCGGTGGTGGCCCGGCGGGACCTTCGGGGCCGTCCCCCGCTCCTCGCGGAAGAGCCCGGGAGGGGGCTGCAGCATGCGGCTTGGGGTGGTGGTGGTTGGGGTTTTACCGGCGCGGCTTTGGCTCTTTAAATCATGCCCTCAAAGGGTCCGGTTTCCCCCTAACGTTAGAACGCTGCATAAAGCTGAAAATCGTTTCTGTCTTCTAATGATCTGTCTGGAGACCTCCACCAGCTGAGGGCTGGAGGTGCCTCTGGAGCCAGCGTTGTAATTTAAGCAGGCTTTCTCCCAGCAGGAGTGGATGAAGGCATAGAAAAGGCAGTGTACGTTTATGGTTTATGTTGTTGTTTGTTCTTTCCTAACAATCAGCTTGTCATAAGTCAGGTATTTTTCTTACTGTGAAGTTAGTAGAATTTGCAAGTAAACAGCTTGTATTCAAGTGAGATACTGATTTGATATGTTAACACGGACTATAAGGTGGCATCAGAGAGGAGATAGTGTCTCTTCCAGAGTATGACATCTTACACGTTAATAATAAGATTGGAATATGTTTGTAAAATGTGTTAATCTCTCTTCCACGTTTTTTTCTAGGGTATAACTGTTACCAATGACAATGAAAGCAAACTTTCCTGTGGCAGCAGGATCTATAGTTGTACCTTACGGGCATGTGATTGGAAATGAGAAGTGGAGAGGGTCAGAGATAGCCCAAAGGCTGCAAGGTGAGCACAAGCTGGAAGAGGAAAAGCAGTTCGGGCAAAGCATTCCACTCTTATCTCTCAGTGTGGTTAAGATTGCCTGGAATATGCTTTACTCTGTGTCTGACAGAGCCTGTATTTGTGGTACAGTCTATGTTAGCAGGCTGGAAATTATTTTTTGTCTATCATGTATCTACATGGTCAGTTCTGTCATATTTGAATAGCTGTGAAGCACTGCAGGGAAAGAGCAGAAGTATCTGCTTCTTGGGAACCACAGCAGTGGGGCTATTGTGAATACACATCTCCACTGAAGTCCCTTGAATTTACATGGATACTGGGACTGTGCTGTCATCTCTTGCCACAGCAAACTAAATTAAGGTGATCCTTCCAGAGTAGTTTGTGATTGTCTTTGTTAAAGACCAGAATTCACCAAGAAGCTACAGTACATTGAAGCCTGTAGTTTGGAACTGTTATTGGTATTACTACAGGCATCACACAGTACTTTGAATTGCTTATACCAGCTTTGCTTAAAAACATGAAAAGCTTTCGAAGAATATGAAGTTCATTGTAAAGTCACTAGGATTACTGACACATTAGGAAGATTATGCTGTGAAGTAATTATTAGTATATATTCAGTTACTGTATTTTTCTTTTTTTTCTAATCATCTCACCTTCAGGGAAAATTAGACTCATCTTTGAAGATGACTTGGGACTTGTCGATTTTCATATTTCAAATAGAATTTGCATTTTATATATTTCTGAAGCAGATTTGGTTGCAGGGGATGAATTCAAACGAAGATTGGTTCGGTTTAGAAATGTAAGTACTACACAGAGAAAAGGAAGAGTTTTCAGTTGGTATTTCTTTATTCCATGCTTCTGTGTTACTTATAAATTCTAGTGGAGCTTAACTTTTGTGATAATTTACACCTGAACGCTGAAAAAATAAGCAGTTCTGTAATTGTGTATTAAACCTCAGTACAGTTGCTGCAACTTCTATTTTTCCTTTGTTCCACTTCCACAAAGCTCATACTCAGTACAAATATTCTCTTGGTTGCAGTGCACCTACTTGTCATTAACAAAGTTTTTTCTTTCTTCCTTTCCATACAGGCCAATAGCTTGAGGGGAATTGTTATTGTAGAGAAAACTCAAATAAGTGAACAATACTTCTTGGCAGTACAAAAGCTTGTTGTGCTAGAACTTGGAATGGTGTTGCTTCCTGTGGCAAATCAAGGAGAAGCTTCTCAACTTATTATTCAGCTAGTAAGTTTCTACGTTAGTGGACAAATACTTGTTAAAATATGGGGCATGAGAATGACCTGTTTTCTGACACTCATCACCCTTTTCAGAAAGAATACCCAGGATCTTAATGGAACACAATATATTTTGTTGCTTAAATGTAAGGAATAAATATCCTGCAACAGTAATAGTTCAGTGGAAAGAGGGCTTATTTGGGAACAAAGGAAAAAAGGTGAAGAGTACTGGATTTTTTGTATGTGATTGTGCACTGAGGTGCCAGTGAGTAGCATTAGGCAATCCTCAGTTCAGTTCTCTGTCACAAACAACTTGAGATTTTGCCTTGTGGCAGTGCTGGGGAAACTTCATTCTTAGTTGTTTCTCTTTTCCTTTATCCTTCCCTGATCTCATCAAAAAGATGACAGATTCGTTGTTTTCATTCATGGTTGGTGTTAAAAGATTTGGCTTCCTAGTGAGACCTTGTGGATCGGTGTCAAGGGGTGCACACTTAAGGAGACAGCTTGTTAAAAACTTCCCAGTGATTGCATTGAACTCTGTTAAGATGAAAGGAATTATTTGAAACCACAAAAGCAGCGTCCCGGCAGAGGGCACTCAAGTGTCGCTTACGGGTTTGTTTTCTTCAGGTCCGTGAACAAAGTAAGGATCAGAGCAGTAACCCCTTTCTCCGTAAACAGTGTTCTCGGCTGGTAGAGCCATCGGTGTTTAGGACGGTGCAACAGATTCCAGGGGTTGGGAAAACAAAAGCTCTGCTTTTACTGCAACAGTTTGGAAGCATCCACCAGCTTTGCAATGCATCTGTAGAAGAGCTTGAGCTAGTAGTTGGACAAACAGCAGCGCAACAGATCTACAATTTTTTATGTTCCTGAGGGGCACATATAGTGCTGTTTTGGAAAACAGACTTTTTGTTTGTTTCTTGGAATTATAAAATTTTGTTTCCAATAATAGCATATTATGGCAATTTCTATAATCCTGGTAACAACTGGAAGGTGTTGACTGATTATCTGGGTGTTCTGCACCCATGTGGATTAAGCTGTGAAAATTGCTTTGGGAAGGGGTCTGTAAAGTGTTTTGCATCTGTCTTGTACAGAAACAAGAGAGAAAGCAGTCTTCTTCAGTATCCATGGAAAAATACGAAGAAGCAATTTGCTTGCCTGCTTTCATCTTCCAGAAACAAACACCTTGTTATAATACCAGAAGGTGTGATCTCAGTAGTTCAAGGTGTGAGTTAAACTACTTTAACTAGTTAGCATCTATTGCTTTATAGTAAAATATTTTAGAACTTTTTGGAATTCCTTTGGAAAGTCTTACAGGAACAAATCTTTGACTTTATACTAACTTATTTCTCTGGTTCCTTTTTCAGTTCACAGGGTGTTATCAAATTTATTCCCTTGTTCTTAATATCCAGAATCTTGGTTAATTAATGTTCTTCTTTTGAATATAGGTTGCAGTAATAAATTTCAGTATATTTTGAAATATTATCAAGTGTAATGTATTAATTATAATATGCTCTACAATCAAAATAGTATGCAAAACTTTTATCAAAATTCATAGTTTGCCTTATTCTTCCAGTATTAGTATTTTTAAAAGTTATTTGTAAAGACAATGATTGGTTTTCCTGACATCCTGCAATTGATTTTAAATTACATTCTTATCCTATTTAATAAGGGCAAAATCACCATTTCCCTTGAGTGCCCATGAAGGAGGTGTATGAAAGGCTGCTTTTTGTCTGCTTGGGTTTTAGATCACAGCAGGAAGAGAGCAGAGCAGGATTTTCAACTCCCTTTTGTAAACTAAAGAGAAGTGACTAATAGAACCTTGGCACCTTTGTGACCAGTCTCACATGCTGATTTGCAGATAAACCTGGGCTGTGGTTTAAGCCCGCTTGGTAATTTAGCACCACGCAGCTGTTCACTCACTCCCCTCTTCTCCCCTCTGGGTGGAATGGAGAGGAGAATCAAAAGAATGTAAACCCCACCGGTTGAGATGAGAACAGACTGATAACTAAGGTGTAACACAAAACTACTGCTGCAACTGCCAATAGTAATACTGATAAGGGAAATAACAAGGGAAGAGAATATAAAAACAGAAAGGAGAAAAAAACCACCAATAAACGCAAGTGATGCACAATACAGTTGCTCACCAGCTGCCAGCTGATACCCAGCCTGATCCAAGCAGTGATCTAGGCCTTCTAGGTGACTCCCCCCGGTTTCTATACTGGGTATGATGTGCTGTGGTATGGAATACCCCTGTGGCTACTTTGGGTCAGGTGTCCTGTCTCTGCTTCCTGCCAGCTCCTTGTGCCCCTTGTCCCTGGCAGAGCATGAGACTGAAAAGTCCTTGGTCAGAGTAAGCATTTCTTAGGAACAACTAAATCGCTGGTATGTCATCAGCACTGTTCCCAGACTAAAGCCAAAACACAGCACTGTACCACCTACTAGGAAGGTAGGAAGGAGAAACACAACTGCTACAGCTGAACTCAAGACAACTCTTACTTATATTGATTCTGTAGTTGGGATGAAAGTACACTTACTTATAATTTGGGCATAAATATTTAACTTACAGAATAATAACCACCAGAATTTTCCAAACCAAGATAATACTTTATTGCAACTAGGGAATTGTTAGGTTACTTTATAAATCTGCTTGTTTATTCCCTCATCTCTCAGACTGTCTGCTATGGAGACTCGATTTCACATCTGAAATTATGCAGCCATTGATGTTGCAAAATTAACACCTTTTTAATTCTTCAAATGGGCTACTCAATGCTTTAAAGTTCAAGTAGTAACAATTACTATTAATGGACTTATAAACTGAGCTAATAAGTTACTGCAAATCTTCATTTTCACTTTATAGTAGCCTTGTACATGTTTGTGGATAGAAACAAATACTCTTGTGATCTGAGCAAGAAAGTAACGTGTTGTGAAATTAGTATTTGCCTTAAGTTAGCTGTTGCCTACCACTCAGTGTACAGTGAGTCTTCAGGTAGCTGACAGAAAATACCAAGTATGTATTTGAGAAGTCCAAGTTTTTACTTAGGCTGTTGGAGGGGTTAGGGACGCACTTAAAAGACAACCCCCAACTTTTCCTCGAGGACTAGCAAGTGTGGTGACAGGAATGGAAAGGCAGTCAATCGTGCAGCGAAGAGGAAAGATATCAGCAGGAAGACTATCATGGTGGGCTAAGAAAAAGAGCTGGAAGTCATGACTTTAACAAAATCTTTGGCAGCTTGATAGCAATTTTAGAAATACATACAATGTAAATCTGTTTTGTGTGCAATATTGTATGGCAGGGTCTTACACACCAGTATAATTGCTGCTGCTTGTGTATGTAAAAAAGTGCTACTACAAGTACATGTGAAGAATTAACTACTAAGGATAGGTGAGTCAAGTAATTTACAACACTTTTTTATGTACACTTTAAAGGGAAACTCTAAAAATATGTTAACACTCCCTAAGGAAGCAAGCTTTAGACTAATTAAGGTCCTGTATTACACAATACAAACTGAAGACAAACAGTTTCTTAGGTCTTTCTAAGCAATATTATAAAAACATGCAAGAGGTACTCCAGCAGCAGAGAGTGAAAACCTCCAAATTATGTGATATTACGGAAGCTGCAGCAGAATCAAAGAACTACTACAAAATGGCATAATCTGATTTTTATTATTCTTAAATAAGGTGCATCAACATATTTACACCTATTACATAAGAAACTAAAAATGAATGACAACTTTCAAGTTTACACTCAGATAAAAACTTGCCCCTTATTTTGAGTATCAAACAGCATATATCTACTCTGTAGATGGCAATGTTAACTAACACTGCAGTGTTAGCAATCTTCAATTCTTACCAATTTCAGAAAACGAAAGAATCTCAGAGAAATGCTCAGTTATTTTTTTGTCTCCCTTAATATATATAGCCTATACTTACTCATATCTGTTTGTTTTTTTACTTGGTGTGATAGTAAATAAATATTCTGCCACTCAGACTCAAGCACTTTTTTATCCCCATAGTTTATGTACTAGACACAGCACAGAATCATAGAATAGTTAGGGTTGGAAAGGACCTTAAGATCATCCAGTTCCAACCCCCCTGCCATGGGCAGGGACACGTCCCACTAAACCATGACACTCAAGGCTCTGTCCACTCTGGCCTTGAACACCACCATGCTAGAATATGTCACCATACTAGAATATGTCAACTTCAAGATTTGTTCCGCAGCTATCAATTTTATCAAGACTAATGAAATCGAAGTCTTATGATAAGTTAGTTGCATAATGTCAAGTTTGGAATAAAACCTGTTTTTAACAATTGAATCATCAGGCATTTAAAATGTAACCTGGATCAGAACAAGAGCAGAGTAGAAGCCTTTTGTAGTTCAAAAGATCTTCTGACTTCTAAGCCTTCTAATTCTCTTCCAGAATCAAATTAACTATTCCCAGTACTCACAGCAAGAAAATGTCTCTGTGTAAAACCCACAATTACATGACACTGCCTCTTGGCACAAGGCTAGTTTCTCCTGAATAACATTATTGTCTCTTGCCTGTGGTTTAAGATAATTCTTAGAGTAGTGTTAAGTGATTAACTAAACTTTCAGAGAAAAATCATCTTTTAATGTTTGTTTTGCATGCAGCATCAGTTTGTAATAACTCTTATCAGTTATTAAAAAAATCAGTCATGACACTGTGTTTTGAAATTCCAAAGGAATCCAGTCCTCACCTAAGCAGTTTCATCATCTACATCTTGTTATTGCATACCTCCCAAACCACTTCATTCTAACGTTCAGTACATAAATTTTACAGTTTTTGCCAGCCCCTGACCTTCATAGTGGCTCAATGCACAGTAAATAGTCAGTGGCATTTGTCTGAATTTATACATGTGTATATATAGAAATAAAATTGATCAGTATTTTTATATACATTCAAAAGAAACACACCATGAAAACAGATCCCTCTGAAAGGTTCAATACAATGAGCTTTCTGTATTCAGAAGTGTGAAGGGAGAAAGCTTCTTCTTAACCTGAGAGCTTCCAGCCACAGCTGAAGGCAGGCAGAGGGTGCTTGCAGCTTTCTGTCTATTTTTAGTTCCCCAACTTAGAAAAGGCAGTTTCAGTGGGGCTTTCTTTGTTTGATCAATCTTATCCTCTTCCATGGCTAAACAGATTAGGGAGTATGTCTTCTGCATTCCCACGGAGTAAGTTGCACTCTTACTATGCTGTAGGAAAGACAGAAGCATTATAAGAATCAGTCAGCCAAAATGGGTCAAAATTTTGAAGATAACAAAAGCTTACTGTGCAAACAATTTGCCAAGGCAGAGCACAGCAAGCTTTCTGTGCTAATGACATACAAAGGGAACACAAGGCCCTTTAGAGTGCTGCTGTTGTGGTATTTTGCCCATACAGACTGAAGGGGATACTACACACAGTGTAAGGGACTTGTAAATCTTTTCCACGGGTTGAGTTATAGTTAGCATTTGCTGGCTTCTAGCATGTTTGTATAATATAAAACCTCCCTACAAAGCTTAGGTATGTAGTTCTTGCACAAATCTTCAAAGGGAAGTCTTTTTTGCTGCTTTTGGAAGGTTCCATGTTGACTGCAACTATGACAAGAGCACATAGGGTGTCCTTTAGGGATACCCGAAAGGCACAGCCTATCTGTCCTGTCTGAGTTCTGCCCTGAAGCAATTTGATTATATTGTAGCCTCTTGTTTCCAGCAGCAGCTTAGAAGGGCAGGGATGCACTTCCTTATTTTCAATAAGAAAAATCAACTTAAATCAAGAAAACCTAACAGCAGTAAGAGCACTGTGATCACTTCTACTAAGGCAGTGCTACTTCAGTGCCTAAGCTTGCCAGGGAACGTTAGAAGCAGTGGATTTAGCTGACTACAGGTTCTCTCACACTACAAACAAGTTACTTCTGCTTAACATTTTTTAATCTTGTGATCATTTTTCCTTAGTCTAAAGCTTCTACAGCAGCTTAGTAACTGACTAGACAGTTAAAGTCCACCAAAATAAAAGATACATATACTAATTTATGATGTAACACAGAAGTCACGATCATTTATGTTACCAGTGCATACAAAATAAGCATGTGGTCTTGGATGCTCTATTTCATTCCATTATTATTCCATTGTGGCTTTTCCAGTGCTGAACATGGCAATATTTTCATCCTCTATGCCGAGTTAGAGGAAAATAAACTATGCCCTGGAACTTATAATGCAGTTAATCTAAGTAGCTCCAGTACATAGAAACCCACCACCCAGCCATTCTTGTGCACACATCTCTAGTTTTAGCTCGCCAAGTCAGAATGATTTAAACAGACTGTTTAAAACTGAACACATGCCTGAATGCTTTATATGTTCATTGATGAAGTGGGATATCTGACTACATGAAAGTAAGCATTAAGCAGGGGCTGAAGCCAGGAAAGTGAAAAATACTCTCACACATCCAATCTGTAAAACACTTTTGCCTCATTACATACCATAGATGCCGTTGTATCCTGGCAGCTGATAACCTCAAACTCGATGGGCTGCTCTCCTACACTTCTGAATTTTTCCAGCACCTCGTTCACTCCTAGCCACTTGCAATCCACACCACCAACTGAAACTATGTAGTCACCTTCTCTCAGGCCCATTAACTGTCAAAAGAATTTATGCACAGGTTATTATCTGGAATTACAAAGATGGGTAAAATATTTTCGTCATCATACTCTATCTGCCCTGAAGGCATTTTCCTCTAAGATGCTATAAAACCATTGTCTAGCCAGAGTCATGAGACATAAGTGTACAGCTAACATAAAAACAGAGCTTTTTCGAGTACCTGTGTGAGTTACCACTGATATATGTGATTCTGACACACTCAAATGTTGTCTCTTTTTATGAGACAACTCTTCTTATTTTTTTCACCTTTCTTCTTAAGTAAAGCGAACGTTTTTAGCTACCCTGTCATCACCCATGAGATATTTTCTCCAGTTTTTACTTCTCCAGTATTTTTATTTGTACTTCTGTGGTTGCTGCAGCCTTTCCTGTAGCAGAGCTGTGCTCATTACTACATTGTGCTTTAAGCCCTTTGTTTCTCCCCCAAAGAAGAACAACATTAGAATCCAATAATATGTTCTTTCCTCTCTTTTTCCCTGGGCACATGCTACCTTGCCTTCCCGATTCTCATCCTTATTGTTGCTGCCACTTCCTAAAGCCCTTTTAACTTCTTGAATTACACGGGGAATAACATTTACTTTTATTATTTGTAACTTTTTATCTATTAGGTGTGAACAAAGGAATTAACTGACTCTGGTTTAAGGTGATGCCAGGGATACAGATATACTGAAAATGTACTCAGATTATAAGAATAGACTATACTGATGTATGATAGAACTCAATAAATGCTCCATACACCAGTACAAACAAGCTAAAGCTACATTTAAAAGATTGTGATGCTACAATCTGGAGACATCATTAAT
Source organism: Psilopsiagon aurifrons (assembly GCA_025447955.1). Classification (NCBI taxonomy): domain Eukaryota; kingdom Metazoa; phylum Chordata; class Aves; order Psittaciformes; family Psittacidae; genus Psilopsiagon; species Psilopsiagon aurifrons. The sequence continues at coordinate 16,382 of JAOEHY010008740.1, forward strand.
ATTGCACCAATGTACTTACCGCTGCAGAACAAGCTGGATCAAGACAATAAATCTGTACTGGTGAACCTCCTTTAAGACTGAATCCTAGGTCTCCTGCTTCATGGGGGATATGAATGGTACGTGGAGCTGTCCATCTCTGCTTGGCTGAGAACACTGTCAGTGGGCCCTGGAGGTAACAGCAGCAGGCACATTATGGTTTGCTGTCATTCATAAATAAGCATTTCTATTTTTAAGTTACAATGCTTTAAACTAATCTTCTGCAGATTTTACTTGGGTTAACTTTCAACTACTTCAGTTGAAATGGAACAGTGAGATTTATACCAGAAGTTTAAGGTGTCCCTGAACTGCTCTGCCCTACTTCATGAGAGTTCAGGTGATAATTCAGAGTTGGATGACAGAAACTGCCAAGTTGTTCTGAGATGACTGATAAGGTGTGCAGAATCTTTTGCTGCAGCAGGCTTTTAAGTCCTGTATTACTCAGTTTTGGAGGAGATAACTGATCTGTGAAACATTGCAAATTCTGATCCTAACCACAACTTGCAATTTCCTTTGCCCACTGATACACAGAGCCACCTGAAAAACTGGCTTTGTAGCATGCGACATTACATACTCAGCATGCCCATCTCCAAGTACATATTTCTCCCTGCCTATAAGTTGTATGCAATTATCCACTGAAACTTCATGAGACTTCAATGAAGATTATCAAGAATAAATACTATGTGAAGCCACATACAAACAGCACTTTGCTAGTCGTGTTGACTTACACCTCTGAAGCTAGGTGTGATCTTTCCAATAATGTCTGAGGAAAAACACAGTTACTACAGGATCATTTTTGAGACTAAAACACTTGTGTCTCTTCCCTCATGTTGGAATGAACTTGCACTTGATAACAAAATGACAGAGGTTGGTCAGCACTAGCATGTTACATACCAGCCTGTGAAAGAAGTCTCTAACTTTGACCTTCGATAACTGGGGAGCAATTGTTTCTATTTTATGCTCTGTTTTAGCTGAAACAGAAAGAAAACCAAATTATTTATCTCTTAATTATTAGTTAAAAGATGCAAACTTTTTTTTTTTCTTGCATTCCAAGCTAGATAAAAATTTCTCCTGAACTCTTACTGGGCTGTAGAAAAACTACGTTTTGAGAAAATTTGTAAGACATATCTGAACTGCTTTACGAATATCTTCAGAGCTCATAGTATCAATACAGAAAACTTAACACAATCCATCCAAACAAAACTATTTGCTATGAAGATGCCATTTCCATCTTCAATATTTCTCAGGGGAAAGGAAATTAAAAACCAATGCTCATTCTTTCCCCATGCTTCCAAAGAAGAAAGAGTTGGATGAGCTGGACTAAGGTAGAAAGAACCAATAGCAGTCAAACTGAGTTAACAGGCCAATATAAGAGTTGTGCTTCAAGAACCAGTAATTTTTCACATGGCATGATTTTAGTTTCCTAATTCTTTCTATCTCACAAGATGCTTATTCCATATACATGCATACATATAAAATAAAGGTATAGCCCCATGAAAGCATATACATGTAAGGCAAGAAACTCTTTAGTTCTAGCTGTGTACACTTACAGAGGATATCTGGAGCCTGGATTAGACTGAGAAAGTCATCTTCTGTCTCTTGCTGAGCGTATTTGAGAAGAGAGCGCTTGTGTGCGGCTGTCAGAACCTCTTGAAGAACATCAATATTTCGAAGCTTTTTGCACAGACCGCAGACTCTCAGAGCTTCTTCATGGTAAATGATGGCTTTGCGCAAGTGTGCTTTCCCTGAAAAAGCATTAGAAACTGTTGGCTGTCATCCACAGACAATAAATAGAAGGTAATTTTCAAACTGTATCCAGTGGCTGTGTAAAACTGGCAGTTACCCAGTTGTTTCCTCTGAACTTTGTCCTTTAAAACAGTGAGAACCATCAGTCCTTCAGGCACGTAGTCGTACACCTGGGACAAGGCCTTCTCCTGCTGATCTTCATCATCACCAGGCTGCACTATAATAATTGAAACAGAACATCAGCCATTACACATCTCTTGGTGCTCTGTTCCTTTAGGTGTATTGTTGTGTACTTATTACTACCTTCTCTCCAAATGCAGTCAAATATTGTTACACATAGATATTGATAGGAATTTACATGCTTTAGGACTTTCATCATTTTTATCATCTGCAATATGCAATTAATACTCATGACAGAGTACATCAAAAAAATTGAACAATTTGGTAGCACATAATTGATATAATTTATGCAATTTTGCAAAAGTTACAAAAATTAACTTTCACATTATTTGGTACAGAGCAAAAAAAGAAAGGCCTCATATCTGAATGGGAAAATGGCTACAGATTAACACATATTGAAATCCCAAAGTTCCTGGCTCCTAGTCTTAGGAGGATCAGATAAGTGTTTGTGTTTACTACTGTTATTTATATTAATATATGAAAAATATATTATTCTTACATTCATGATCACACAGAATGGTGGCAATGAAGTAATGTGCCAGAGCTTTGTAGTGGTCTGACTTTATTTGTGCCAGCTTAGACCAGGAATAGGGGATATTTTCTTTCACTGGCTCCTGATTCATTGCAGTGTTAACCAGCATGTAAACCTCTCCCACCTAAAATAAAGCACAGCATTGAAGTATGAGAATATAACAGTAGTTATTAAGGGTTCAGGAAGGGACAGTATATGAAACCTTGTGATAATTTCATATGCATCACACCAAAGGTATGGAAAACAAACAAAAAGAAGATTGTTATAAAGTATCAGAAATAAGTTTTGAGAAAATTGAATTCTATCTCTCTTTTTTCCCTTACAAGAAAAGTAAATTAATTTTGTACAAGAACAGATGGACTAAATCAGTCTGTCTATACGACTTCAGAGTTCACTAAAAACATGATAAAATACACAGGTTTTAATTTACAAATTCATCTCATTGGCTTAATCCAGCTGAGAAAAAGGATGAAGCATGTTACTTATGCAATAGGTTTGTACTTCACTTCTGAAGCTGTGAAGTCCTATCTAGCCGTAAGTTTGTGTGGTCTAGTTAAAAGGGGGATACTATCCTTTATGCAGAGGAAAAAAAATAACTTTTCAAGTAGTGAATGCTTTAATGGATCAAACAACTCCAACTGACAGAATCAAGAAGTCTTTCCCCTGCAGCTAATCAGCCCTACAGATAAGTGAGGGTAGCTTTACAGGGCTGATAGGGAAGGCTTGATCCATTTATCCAGTATGGAACCAATTATGCATCTCCCTCTCTGAAGTGGCTCAGAAAGCATATTCATATCTCATTGGCACACCCAATTTTTGACATCAACAACCTCATGTCAACACACACTGTGTACAGCATGCCTCCCTGAATTTCAGGCAAGTCCTGCAGCTACCAACCTGACTCAGCTTATTGGGGTCTTTCCCCCAGTTAAAAATTCAATACTCTTTTGGACTTGTGCTTTTTAGGTTTGCATAACCTCCAGCTGCTGGGAAAGACAACAGGTTGTCTTTCAATACTTAACAGAGAACCACACAAACAACACTGTCCCTTTGTATGTCGTTCTGTGGACAAGATCTGTACTTTTGAAACAGCAATATGATAAACAGCTTGTAAAAAACATTCACCAAGTTCACTGCCCAACTATTTCAGCATGTTTCTGTTAAACTTAATGATTTATGGATTTTTAAAATCATAACAGTTCTAAATTAATTATATTTAAATTGCAGCTATCTGCATTTTAATCTTCTGAAAGGCTGTGATTCCCATTGTAGCTTGTCCACTGTTACACTTGGGTTTTGCCAACAGTTGTTAATGTTTGTATTTAAGAAATTCTGCTTATATTACCAGAGGCTGTAGCTATTACCACAGCACTGTAAATGCTTATTTTAAACTGTAAGACTCAAATTTTAGTCTTTACCTTGGCAACTTCCTGTGTCATTTTCACTAGTGTGAAAAACTCGTTGCGTATTCCAGGGAGACCAATTTGCTCAAAAACACATTCTTGAGCTTGTGCAAGCATCATTTTTACTAGTACATTCAGCATTGCCGGGCTCATGTCATAGCTTGGGGTATGAGTAAAGGTCTCCTTCAAGTAGCTTAGGACTCCTGAAATTACAAAATGGGTTTGTCAGCACTACAGAGAGAAACTTATGAAATTGATGCTAGCACGTACCATAATAATTAAGAGTGAAAGCATACTTTCTAGTATTGCACTACAGCAATCTGACGGGATTCTTAGTACACATGGAACTAGACTGAGTTACAGATTTTGCTTTGCATTCCCATCAAACACCTCCAGGCACAGTTCTCAAAACTACAGTTCAGAGGAGCAACAGAAGCTGCAAGTTTTAAGGGTGATACCCTCACGTTTGCTTCTATCAGTTCCTGTGAACTGAAATAAAAGCTGTGCTTAACTGAATATGACTTGTGTGCGTGAGTGGCAGGCTAGGGCATATACACAGGACAATAGGGAAAAAGAAATCTAACGCAGCTACAAGGAGGTGACATAGAACTCTTGAATGGAAGGAAAACACAAACATAAATTTCATTAATTTTGAATCTTCTTTTCAGATGCTGCTAAGTACATTTTGTGTCCTAGTGAAAGCCCAGTTCCACCCCTGGAAGTAAACTAGAATAGTATATTTAATAGGGTGAAATTAGATCCTGCTGTAGACATTTGGCCCCACCAACATATGAATCATTTTTATCATTTCTCAAATTAAAAGCAAACAGTAACTGCAGTGCAAATATTAAGTAGCAGTTTCATGGATGGAAGTGTGACCTTCAGTATGCATGTCATCCAACTGGTTTAGTGAGTTCTACTAGCCTGCTAATTGCTGATAATATTACAAAAGTGTAACAATAAGACCTCTGCTTTTTAAGTGCCCCAGCTTCCGTACTTATTTCTTGCTACTACATTGAGTTCTGGTCACGTTATGCTGTATTTTCTTACTGCCACTTTCTGAGATTTTTGATTTTCTGTTACACTTGTATCTTTATGATTATGCCCTTATACAGTTTTAAATTACAGCCATGTCTGCCTTTTTGCATCAGAATCCCCAACTCCAGCCTTGTCAAGCACATCCCATATACTGAAGGAATGCTCTACTGAAAGGGGCTGAAAATACAAGTGGGGAAATATTTTGTTGTTGTTGTTTCTAACGTATTTCTGCTTACGCATATACACACCAAGAGCTTTGCTGGGGATAAACCGTGCAACATTTTCCATTTAGCACAGAGACATAGTTAATACATGCTCTGTACGATGTCTCTACCAACATAATGAAGAGTGTTACGGAGCCATGCACAGGTACAATGAAATGCCTTCTGAGCACACAGCTTTGGGGCCCTGCAAAGGTTATGTAGCAGCACAAAATGCATCTCAATTGGTGAACTAATTCTGTTCTGCAACTATGTTTAAGTGAAAAGCTGTGGGTTTGTTTTTTGGGGTTTTTTTTTTTTTTTTTTTTATTTGCAAAATGGAAGGAGCAGCAGCAAAATGGAGGTATTTCTGAATTACTGACATTTCTTTTTGATGAAATACAAAGGTTGAAAAACTGATTAATAAATGCATGAAGATATACGATCAATTTTTTTTGATAGCTGTTGTCATGGGTTCAGCAGTAGCAGTCATTTTTCTCCTTCTTGGTAACTAGTGCAGCACTGTGTTTTTGACTTTCGGCC
>JAOEHY010008740.1:29505-43719 GCA_025447955.1 Psilopsiagon aurifrons
CTCTTCATTAGGGACTGTAGTGAGAGGACAGGGGGTAATGGGTTAAAACTTAAACAGGGGAAGTTTAGATTGGATATGAAGCAGAAATTCTTTACTGTAAGGGTGGTGAGGCACTGGAATGGGTTGCCCTGGGAAGTTGTGAATGCTCCATCCCTGGCGGTGTTCAAGGCCAGGTTGGACATAGCCTTGGGTGATCTGATTTAGTGGGAGGTGTCCCTGTCCATGGCAGGGGGGTTGGAACTAGGTGATCTTAAAGTCCTTTCCAACCCTAACTATTCTATGATTCTATTTCAGGATATTATCTCACTATTTCTGGCATGATTCTCCATACAATATTACTGTTTTCAAGAGTATTAAACTGTTATCTATAACTACAAGTATGATTTTAAGATAAAAGGTCTTGATCCATACCCAGGCTTAAGATACTGTATCCTACATTAGAGAGTACAAAGCATTAGACAGTAACAAACTTAAAATAATTTCAGCATTTTGCATTTACCTTTAAGATAAAATTCACATTCATGAATATTTATGAACAACCCTCTCATATATCCAGCCTCCAGTGGAACAATCCTCCAATTTTACGGAACACCTTGGTGAAGAACTAGTTATTCCAAGGCTAAAATTGTAAAATCGTACTTCATATTATAAATCTGTATAATATGTCAATTTTCTATGCTATACTTTATTGAATACCTGAGATTGCTTTAATTAAGCAATGTTAACATCTGCTGCCTGAATAAGACTGGACAAAAATACACAGTGGTCTGAAGATAAAGGCATCACCATATAGGTAGCTGGGCAATCTCAGAAATTTAATTAAGGTGCTAAGGTCTAATGTTTGGCCCAGCTTACCATCCTCCACAGGATGGGTTCTAATACTTTTTTCAGAAACCCCAGTATTCCATCCAGACGAACTTCTCTTAATATAGCTGTATTGCTCTCAACATATATGCCAATTTAGAGTTTATTTGATTACCTTTCCATGGTTTTGCATACTTTGTAAGGACAAACAGCGAAAGACAGCAACAGGGGCAATGTGATATCCTCGAGATGCAGGTAAGTCTACTCTGAATTCACTTTTAACTCAGAAATTCCAGACAGAAGACAATGAAAAGGAGAGGGTGACTTTCAGAACTTCTAACAACAGAAGTATTTGTGCTAGATGGATCATTTGTTTCAAGCCTAGAGTTTACTTTCAGCAAAAAGTAACCTGCATTTCCAGTTTTTCCTTAAGTCCTATTGCAGGAGGCTCCTTGTGAACAGCAATTGATTTGCTTCTTTTCACGCTTGAAATGTAAACAGAATCTGAAAACATAAAACTTGTTTATTTAGGATTTTCTTTAGGAGCCTGTAAATATGTCTAGTCAAGTGAACTATCTAGCAGTCAAGTTTCTTTTAAATTGCTTCTTTCAAAGAACTAGTGAGCTTTAACAGTATAAATTAATTTAAATTAGTTAATAGTTTAGATCTATCCAGCTTGAAGTAAGTCTGATCCTCTACTCTCCACACAGGCTTAGTTCCCAGTCTTGCCAATAGCAACTTCAGTATTTTGGCAGCCAAATTTTAGGACATCTTTAAGCTGAATGTTAGAGTAATCAGTGTCCACATTAGATATTAGCCATCTCTTTAGCCTTTCCAAAACACCCCTGAGTTGACATGCAGGTGCATCTACTGAATGTACTGTGTTCAATTTCAAAAGCAGATATAAGAGTTTTGCTGGATAGCAGAAGACCGAAGGTCTTACTCACTAAGTCAGTGACCAGAAAACAAAGCAAAATTAAGTAAGAGGCTAAAACTATACAAGCTTTGGACCCACTGCTTCTCTTGCCAAGAGACAAAAGCAGGTGACAGCAAAAGGCAAGCTATCAATTAATGGCAAGTTTAGGAACAATGAATTTATCCAAGTATTTTCACTTCACTAAGGGAAGTATATTTATTAGGTTTTTGTTCTTGGAGACCTGTTGTTGCTCCAGCTGCACAGAAGTAGACACTATAGGAGATTACTGCAGGTAAATACTGGGGAAATGTTCAGATTTTCTATGTAACAGAGAGATGGATTGTTGGAAAGCTACAGGTCTATTTGCTAAGCATTTATTTACAGAATAGAAGACAGGGTCAGCATACGGCTATTCCTACAGGGACATTCATGTAGGAAATTACATCTTAAAAATACATAGATAAAAATTTGTGTACAAGATATAGTAGATAAAGAGCAAAGTCGCTTCCAGTTACCTCAAACTGTAGGAGAATTTGGTGGCAACTGCAACCCAGTTCAAATAAGATGTGTGCTACCCTGCAACTCCTGTTACCATTACTCATTACTACATGCAATAAATACGGCAACTGATAGTTCTTTCTACCATGGAGCACAAATCTGAAGGGTCTTGGAAAAACCAACAGCATAGCAATGATACCTTCATTTGATTTAAAGTGCAAAAAGGAGTCATTACACTATTCAGGAAGATTCACTTGCCATTATCACTAGCAATAAAGTCGATCAAACAGAGCAACACAAGACAGTCTAACTTCACTTGCTACAACACAGCAGCTTTGGAAGTGCACTTCATAGCAGGTAATGACTCTGCAGAGCTGCAGCATTAAAAAAACTTCAGGGAGATTTACAAAGCATCCAGCAGTAATTTATGCAGCAGTTAGGCAGAGTGGGAAAAAAACAACAGCTAAGAGACTTAAATAAATAATGCTGCTCCAGCAGGAGAACTAGGAAGTCATGACACATACCTTAAAAGGTTTTCAGCACCAGCTCTCATTCTTACTGCTCTTAAGATTTGTTGGTTTAGGGCAGCTCTTTGATTTTGCAGTTTGCTTCGTCCAGTCTCAGCAAGAGGATTACATCCCTAGAATTAAGGAAACACTGTTTTTTTTGTTGCTGTTGAAAGAGACTGAAAAGGGAGGAAGGCTAAATTTGAAGGAACATAAATGGCATGGGTTCTGTATAGATACAAATTAACTAGATATGAATTAATGAGATTGACATCTATGATGAATGACCAACAATGCTTCTTTTCTCATACTTGGTCATTAAAAGCAGAAGACACACCATGACCAAAGTATTTGACATTAAAATCCAGGCAGAAAATACTTGTTTTAAAGCTTATTTACATGTGTGAGCCAGCCTGTTCTCACCTAAATGTCTTTTGAAGCTATTTACCAATGATAATCACATTTGACAGAGCATTCTTAAGTTTCTGTGGGTTTCATAGAAACAGTATCTGGCCAGGCAGCAACTCCAGTCGAAGTGTCTTAACCTTTGCAAAATATCAGAGTTCCATACTGGGATATACACAGACTTGAAATACCACTCTGTCAAGACCAGGCTTTGGTGGCATTCCCACTCACAGTCTCAAGAACCTCTATAAGGATCTCTGCTTTTGTTTCTTCTGGTGCTCAGACCTTCAGTACCCCTCCTTCCTTGTGTTCCTCTCTTTATATCTCTGCTTATCTGCACAGCTCTTCTTCACATCCAGGAAATGCTCTTGAACTTGAAGCCTACCCTGCCACAGCCCAACAGCACCAAAAATGTAAAACATGAACAAGCTTTGTAAGTCATTTCACCTGTACATTCTCAGAGTGCCAGATGCAATGATTCATCTGCCCATTAGTTTTCCTTGTTACCTGTTGTCCAAACAAATATTATACATTGATTGCTCAGTATCAAGTAAGATGGGAAATGGAATACCACGAGATGGAATAAGATAAAATGAGATATGGAATAATGGAGTTTGGCAGGGTAAGATTACAATTACACCTTCAGACACTCATCAGACTAAGCCCTTAAAGTAAAGCATAACTCCCAGAATTCACAGGAATGCTCTAGTGTATTTGCATACCTTACACAAGCACAAGACTCAGACTGGAACCTGTGTTTGAGCAGGACTGAGCCATTGTATTCTGATGAGCACTGATAAGCTAAAACTGTTACAGATGAATAGTACTGCATGTTTGTCATTGAAGCATGACCTTCACACCTTTCTTAAATGGAAGTTTCACTTCCACTTTTTTACCTTTTCTATCTCCCCTCCTCCCCACTTTAAAGTCTCAAATGTCTTTGAAATACACACTTACAGCCAACCAGCACTTCCCTGCAGCCTTAACTACTGATTCTGAAGCTAATAAGACCCTTCTATTTTAATGCTTACCCTTAAATAAAGTGCATCCTTTTGAGTGGCCTGGTTGGATATCATTACAAAACTTATCAGGGTCCCACTGGATTGTGCATTACACAAATAGGAGCTTCAGATCTGTCCAACACAAGTCTTCCCTCAAGTACTCCAGTCACTAAATTATGCATTACTTTGGACCTCTCCCTCTTAGTTTTGGCTCAAAAAAAATTGAGTTTTGATATAACGGCATTTAGAAGTCTCTCAAAAAGCTCTAATTATGAGTGGTCAGGCAGTGGCATACCAGCACAACTAAACCAAGTAATTAAATAGAACATGAAGTTATCATCATCTACTCAAAGTTCAGTTCTTATTTGCATTGGCAAGTGAAAGCAGGTTGACTTGACAAAGGAGAAACGATTGGATCAATACATACACTAGTTCAACTAGAAAACACATAGTTCAATACTGATAATTTAAATTACTGGTTTAAAAGTTCTAAATAGGTAAAATTGCAGGAGGTTTGTGCTTACATATTCAAAAGCATCATTTGCCAGGCAACTTGAAAAAGCATGCCACATTAAGTTACTGCAGAAGTGTTTCTGGATTGAAAGACCAGTTGCAGCAGAAGCTAAAAACTTGGGTGCACAGCATATGCTCTTTTTGGGAAAGCACTGGCAGCAGGCACAATGCACAATGAAGCTCTTACTGGAGAGGACATGCACATGCAGGAAACTCTCACTCATCTCAGATTAAAAGGAGTCCTTTAACTACCAAATACTTTATGCTCCTTTACACACTTTCATACTCAGACACAAGCAAGGCACACTCAAAGGTAAAACATGGTCTTATATCCACAAGTTGCTTTCTGCTCTAAGCCTGCTTCTTTTTCCAGCCTGCTATTGCTTTTCTTCCTTTGTTTTTAATTTACTTTGTGCTTCTACTGGTATTCAGAGTCTTCTCTCCTTCCATTCCACCCATGCCATTTTCATTTGAACATCAACAATTATGTCCTCTTGATGTCTGCATTCAGCTTGTATACCTGATCCTCATCTTGAACCTACCACCTCTATATCCCTGCATAGGTCTGTGATGCTTTCTTTCAACTTCTTTCTCAACCTCTGAATCCTAGCATCCTTCCTAAAAATATCTTTGCCTTGCCCTGGTCTTCATTTTCTCTATAAAGCTGCAGCTTCTTTCCGAGCTCCCCTTCCTTCCTGTGTGCCAAACAAGTTCAGTGATATCATTCAAATACTTCTTTACAGCTCTACTTCTGGGAAAATTTGCAGGAAGATGGATTGCTCGATTCCCAAGCTCATGACGCTCAGCAGAAGTAGTGTGTTTATTTCAGCAGACCTTTGATCAAGCTCCAGCCCAGAAATCAAACACTCTCACAAGGAACAGTATGTTAAGGCCACTGCAAATCTGCAGCGATCTAAAACTCTGCAAAGAGAAAAAGTGACAAAGATATCTCCTGGCATTTTAGGACAAGTCACTGATCACTGCATGAAGCTTTAATGCAAAGAACAGCCCTAGGGCCTAGGAGGACAAGGCAGTGACAGACTGAGGTATTCTTGTCCCCTCCAGTGCGCCTGCAAATCCTGCACTTCTGCCTCTTGGATGAAAGGCTTCTCGTGGACAGGGTCTCTTTTCAGGAGAGGCTCACCTGCTGCAAGTACACAGTTCCCTTTTACTTCTCAAGGCCTGTAAGGAACTCGTTCTTTACATTTTGGAAAAATGTTTTTCACATCTCCTGCATAGAGACAGGGACACTTGGCTAATCTCTGCTCATTTGCAGGCCTAAATCCTTTATTGTAATCATGCTGCCAGAAAACTGAAGAAGTCCTACATAGAGGACAGTGAAAATAACCAGTATTTGGAAAAAAAACCATGGGAAATACACAATCTGGGGAAGATTTCTCCTTGTGTTAAGCACAAATTCTGTGTACTAATAAGTTATTTAGCAGACACGTCAAACAAAGAGCTTAATTTTGCTTTCCTCCATGTAGAAGATCCCTTCCCCAAACAGCATTTGTTTACATGTGGACAATCCCAAGAACTGTGACTGTTAATGTTCAGTTCATTACCATATCTGGCAGCCAAACTTCCCAGTGGTTTCCACACCTACTATTTCATTCTTGTCAACAGGATACTAGATGCTTCATTTAATTACTGTTTATTTCTTTGCTGAGCCAAGTCTATTTGGAAAGTGAACCTGACTGTACCCTGGCTTATACACTACCAGTACAATTATGAGTTAAATAGTTAAAAAGGAACAATTAGTCCTAAGGAAGTTGGAAAAATTACCAAGAGTGGAGTATGATTTAAGATTTCATTACATGCATTTGTGGATCGTGTGAAAAGAAAATTGAGCAACTTTTCTAGGAAGAGAATTCAAATAGTCAACTCAGCTATCACCTTCAAAGCCTTTTTTCCTCTCTCAGAGCATAGCTGCACTTCATGAAGTGTTTAAAGTGCTTAAATATTATTATCCTCAGCTCCTGAGCCAAATGAAAGCTTTTTCAATCCTAAGGTTCAGTTAGCTAGCTATTTCATTTCTTCCTGCTTGGTTGAAAAGCAATGCTGAACTGCAGAATCGGGAAGCTGATTATGTTTGTAATATACCATTATCAGAAGCAAGTCCTGCACAGGAGTTACAGATCTTTGCCATACATTATTTATGTATCTAGTAAGGTAACATCTTGAAACAGATACGCATGTTAGAACTACATGCTGAGCTTAAGTGGCAGGGTATCCCACTGGGGTTTATTATTAAGTTTATAAACATCACCCCACATGCACTTATTTGGCCAACAGTTGTATTAACAGTGCTTATGGGATCCCAGCATGATGCTGTCAATGTCAGACCAGGCACTGCCAGCTCAACAGCAGGAGCTCAAGCAGAGCTAAGGCAACAGCTGACTGACTGCTCAGGACTCATGTGGGATTGAGGAGGAAGATTTCATTCTACAACTTACATGAGGACAGAATTGGTAGCTAAGCAATCCTGTAGCCAGGTAGCCCAGGTTGGCTAAGGACAGACAGCATCGTGCCTCTGCACAAGGCCCCAGTGCTCACCTCTTATCTGAAGAAGCTTTATAATCCTCCCCAGTTTAAGGGGTATAAAGCAGCATCTTCATTTTTTCCTAACTTTAGGATTTAGGCTCTGAGAAATTGCCTACCACAGAGGGCAGATAGCTGTCAGAAGTATGGGTCCCAAATAAAGCAGCAATTGTATTTAATTTGGATGCCAGGAAGTTCTTTCTTAAAGACAGAAGTATTTTTTTAATATTAGAAATCCAATTGTAAAGGACAGAAAAACCTTGACTGTTTGCCAAGCAATGAGTTAATTTCAAATGCACTAAGCTTTTGAAATTAACATAAATATGAGTTACGAAGTAGTGGTTTGAACTCTTACGATGAGCCACACAGTCTGAAGGTGACACAGAGTTGAAACTGGGTGTGCCTTCTTACTTAAAATAAAGCATTTCTTTCCAGCCAGCACAACCTGTGCTGCCCGTCAAGCACAGCAGTGTACACAAACGGCCATATCCTCCAGATATGTGCAACCTCACTTATGCACACAAATTCTTTGGCTGCAATAGTGATTGTAGTAAACAACATGATTCACACCAGTATTTCTAGAACTGATCCCAAGCCCTGCTAAATTATTATATTTATTTCCATTCTTGCACTACTATAATTAAAATTTCTCTTGGCATGTTTCTGCCAGTTCAATTTTCAAAATTTTAGCTAAATATTTCAAGTTTTTCAAGAGTAGTTGTTTTATCCAAGTTAAAAAAAGCAGGGGGAAGGGGGAAATCTGGTCTTCCAGAGCCTGGCCTACTTGTGCCATGAAAAAGTATTTCACAGTTCTAAGTGCCTGGCCCCAAAGATTAGTATAAACTTTAGAAGTAGTTATTGAATTCCATGTACATATTTTCTAGACAATATTCCATCTTGTCACACTGCTCAGTAAGCACAATGAAAATCAGTGTTCCATCACAGATATCTGTCTCTTGACTAACCAAGTTTCAAATGATTCTCGGTTTCACATGAAGGCCTACTTTCAGTCTTAGGGTTTATGAATTTGTACATGATGAGTGGATATGGCATGATGGGGGGATGAATCATTGTTGCGTTGTTTCTGTCCTGCCAGACAAGAGGAGAGAGAACAAATAGGCCAATAAATATTCCTGTGCCTATGCTAATGATGATGGTTGCCTGGCTACTAATGACTGAGAAGAATCACATGAGCTGAACCATGGTGGAAGCACAGGTGCAGCAGGTTGCTAAACTGATGCACCAACCATAGTTAGGGGGGAAGCCCTGCAGATGAAGCCCCAAAAGCTAAGGAGGAGAAGGAGGGAGTTAATTAGGGGAGTGCTGATTCACATGCTGGTTACCATACCTATCATCATTTTCAGCCTGGTGCTTCATATATGGAACTACTTGTGTTCTGTTTTTAGCCTTTTCCTCTGACAAGGAAGACTAATATATACAGTATTTCTTTCTGAATCATCAGCTTGGTCTATACAATAAGTACCTAGCCTCTCAACTGGAACCAGAGCTTTCAGAGAAAAGAAAAATCAGCATTTTCATTAAACTGATCAGATTTTGAAGATTCCTGAAGCTAGCTGGCCTGTTCCTCTCCTTCTATGTAGCACAGTGGACAGAACAACCAAATTGAAGACAAGATGTTTAGTGCTGTACTAGCTTGGAGAGCTACAGAAAGCACAACCTTGAGAAGTGAACTATGGCTTTTTTCTTATCATTTATTGCAACTTCCGGACTGATGAGAGAATCTGTAGAGTTACACTATGCATAAGATGTTACAAAGCAGTAAACCAAGACAGGAAAGATACAGTAGAAAGAACTTCCTAGACATACCTTCCTTGCTCTGCTCCTACCTACCCAGTCATCTGTGTGTGATTCCCCAAACCCAAAACTACAGAGCAGGCATAGCCCTACTAAAAGACCACCACACAAGCATTCAATCCTGTGACTAGACGAGTACTACTTTATAAATAAACTGAGTTCTGAATACTGATGTGTTTTGGGGATATTTACTTTGTGAAAACTGACTCTGTATGCATGATTGTGTGTTTGTGCACTATAATGAAAAGAGAAAAGAAATAAAGAAAAAAAAAAAGGGAAAAAAAGGAAAAACAACTTGAAAGACCTGTTTGTCCTGCACGAACTCAAAAGCAACAAAAAAAAACAGCAGGAAGAGGGCTGAGAGGCCAAGCAATCCACAGAACCACGACAGGCTTAAAGAATAACTTCCCCAAGGGTCTCTCATAAGCTAAGTGGCACACAAGGACAGACCTGCTTTAATTACTGTTGGTCTGTTGAAAAATCCTTCCTGTCTAAATGCCTCGCTCCACTTTTGAAACAACTTGCTCTTATCATTAGTTTTGTTATTATTTTCTGCTGACCACAAACTCTTTCATAGGGAAGAAAGAGTGGGGCAGAATTTGGACGGATATGCAGGATATGCATGGTTGATTCACCAGTTGCGGCCAGTAATAGAGAAAGAATGTGGAACTCTGCACAGAGGAGGTCAAGGCAGACGGCACATCCAAGAGCACTTGCACCACCCAGGAGTATGGGTGCAGTTTGCCCTGGCAGTGTACCACAGCATATACGGAACTATACGGATGTGATGGCTGAGATAAACAGAACAGTAGCAGAACCAGTTCCCCGCTACTTTATCTTCCCAGGAAGCAAAAGGTTAACAGACAAAAGTTCCATCTTCTTTTGTAGGAAATTAAGATGCTGCTTCCACTTTGCCATATCCTCTTCAGGACACCAGCAAGAAACTTGTTGTTGTTTGTTTTGTTTTTAAAACTAAAATCCTCACAAGCTCGGTTGTTGCTAACCAAATAGGTTTGGAGAAGTGTAAAAAGAAGGGAATGCAGGCAACATTGGCAGAGTTGCATATACTCTGTGTGGCTGCACAGGTATATGCCTGAAAATTAGATATATACAAAATAATAATAGAAATAATACTAGAAATAAATAGAAAATAATGATAATCTGAGCCAGCTCAAAGCAGCTCATAGTTTTTAAAGGAAAATTTAGTTTTACCTATATAAATTTAATTTTACCTATATAATTTAATTTAAATTTTATCTATATAAGTTAGACAGGCCTTTTACCACTAGGAAAGAAGGAGATAATGGACAGAGATGGGGTAAGGGAAAAAGGAAAAGGTCTCTACATAGCAGCTCTGACCTCGCTAGAAGGGAATGGAAAGAGGGAGTCTGAGGAATGGTGCAAATGGGCACTGCACATAGCAGCTGCCACCCATCACACCTCAGACTCACCTAGCAGAGTCACAGTGAGCCTGACTTTCCTGTGTGGCAGCAGAAGTCAAAGCAGGAAATGGGACTGGGCATGTGTTTCTCCCTTTCTGGCCCTGGCCCTTTACACAAAGTTGGTCATAGTTCTACAGGGCCTTCTCTCCACAGGAGATAAAACAAAGGTGCTAAACAAGAATTAAGTAAATGAGTTGGTTTACAGATTGCATCTTGGGGATACTGAAGGCTGCCTTTTGGCATGCTGTATTTAAGATTCCAAAAAGGACCCAAAAGGGCACTGAACAAACTGTGAGCATACTTCACACAATAATTCGTTCCTCCAAAGAAAGCACCAAGAGCCTAAACCAAATGGCTACTGTATGAATGGCTCAATTTTTCTCAATTATAAAACTGTCACTGTGCACAATATTCTTAAAAAATATGGAGGGCAACCTCATTGTGTATATAGTGCTTGGAAGCCCTTTAGTGAGCAGGACTGATCAAAGCAATTGCTTTCACCTTGCTTCACAGCTTACAGAAAAAAAAAGGTCAATTAAGTAAATGCCTTTTGATCTAAAAGCATGACAACTAGCTTTGGGAATTGATGTGATTTTGCACCAGCAAAACTGGTAGACCAACCCTGAAATCCTTTCAGAAAAACAAGAAGTGTGATTTTAAAAAGGGAGAGGGATACAGAAGAACTTGGAGAAAGGAGAGACCCATGGATCCATGCAGATAGCTCAGTCGCTGCTTTCAGTTACATGAAACCACCTAGCATGCCATTCAAGTGAACATGTAAGGCCTAAAAGTACTATGTTCGAAGTACCTCCTTGGATTCACAGCTTGTATTTAGAACTACTGAGTCCGAAAGAAAGCTCTGATCTTTGAGACGATTCAGCTAGTGCATAACAAGGAATACTGTTTTTCTGCTTACATCTAACTTTAGGGACACAAGGCTTTAAGCATCTAGCCTGATGTGAGGTGTACAACTTTATTAAAGACACTTATAAGCTGGATGAACCATCCAAAGATCTTAGTGAACAAATACAAGAATGTTCCACTGCAACACTGCCTCACCCAGATTTAATAAGATTCCTATTTTCTACTCCTTTAAGACATAAGTAATTCAAAAGAGGAAAAGATATAAATTACTGTTCATGATGAGGTATAAAATTGATCTTACAGTATTTTCATATATGAGAAACACTTAACTCCTGACCAGGCTGGGGGACTTACACTGATGCTATTTCCAGTGAGCTCAACCCTCACATACAACAATTTAGTTGAAAACAAACTCAGTCCCTCAGCACATCTTACTGCAGAAGATCTACTCTTACAACTCAGGAAGCACAACTTGATGATGAAACTTCAGGTCAGTCCCCATCAGTAAAAACAGAGAGGTGGAAGAGGTGATTTACCGAACTTAACAAACTTGACAAGTGCATGAAAAGTCAACTTTTTTACTAACACGCCTCCAGGCAGCCTATGAGTGTCCTGTACTACAGAAAACAGAGCTGTGAAAACTCTACATAATTACATCTTTGCCACACTTTATGATTTCCTGCTGTGGCCTACTAAGAAAGCAGGGATTACTCAACAAACATTATACTCAAATGAAGAAACCAGACAAGATTTGTGGAAAGTTTTGCTTCAGCCTCTAGTTACACACCAGTACCAAGGCCTTGCAGCATGGCTGGCACAGGTAAAACTCGGCTCTTTTCAGCTGTGAACAGATCCCCTGCTAAAGAACAGTATTGTCACTTAAGCTCCAGGAAGCTGATGGATTTGGTAAATACTGGGGTCCAAAATCCAAACAGTCTGTAAGGAAGGCCACAGAGAAAAGCACCTGTGCCTCCCTATTGTGTAATCCAGGTTGTGCCTGAAGTACACTGTAGGGATGGGTATCTTTGCTTTGAGCGGCAACAACCTGATCTACGAGACAGTTATGGGGTTTTGGGTTGTTGCTTGCTTTGCGATTTTTCCTTCCATAGAGTAAGCAGTCTGTGGTCTCGGATCCACAATATACATCCCCGCGCGCATCCACACCCCTATTTGAAACCCATCAACAACAGCTGGAGGGCTGCAAGGGACGACCCATAGAGGGACGTCCGACCCAAACCTCTCAAAAGCGGCACTCGCTGTCCTTCACCGCCGGAGAAGTTCACAGCAGCCCCAGCGGCTGCCGGACAAGCGACACTTCATTGTAATTACTCTGCCCTGAAAGAGCTCAGGTGCAAGTTATGGCATGAGCCGCGCACTAAGTCTGAAAAGTAATTAGGGCAGATGTTCATTAAAAGCTTCCTAACGAGCCTGTTAATTTCGTTGCCTTACTCCACCAAACTTTCTTACAGGTACACAAGGCAATGTACTAAAGAGCGAGCTAGAAACGAACAGCGAAGAGCGCAGCGAAAGCAAAGAGAAGCTGCCAAGGAGAATTTCACCCATTTTGTGGAGGTACAAATGCTCCTGTCCTGCAGAGCGAAGCCCAGCGCCAGAGGATCACCCCGGCGGCGGCCGCCCAGGATCCCGGAGTCGGTCCTGTCCTCCCTGCGCCCTACCCGAAGCGCCGCAGAGCGCTCAGCCAGAGCACAGGGCTCCGCGTTCTGCCGCCGCTAGACGGGGCTCACGACGCTCCGCCAACAGAAAGCAGCAGCGATAGACAGACACGGGACCACCGAGCCCGGAGTGCCCTTCCCGGCACGGAGTCCCCCACGCATCCCACCTTCCGAAAGTAGCCGTCCTCCGCCGGTTCGGCCGGCTGACAGCCGCGGGGCGACAGAGCGTCTGTCATCTCCGGGCGGGGGGACGGGCGAACCCTCCCTCCGCTACCTCTGCCGCCGCCAGGCTACCACTGCTGCCGGGAGCGGCGTCCCGGCGAGAAATGCCGGCGCTGCCCCACGGCACCGCCCGGCTCCACCCCTGTAGCGGCGGGGAGGAGCTGCCCGCCCCGCCCCGCAGCAGTGTCCGCTCTGCCGCGCTGTGGCGGCGTCGGTGAGATCTGCGAAGGGACCCCAGGGCCGCTGGCCGTGGAAGTCCCGCGGTCGGGCTGTGCCAGTGCCCCTCGTCCAGAGACCAGCACTGCCGGGACTGACTGAAAGAGCAGCCCAGAGTTCTGCTGCGCCCTTCCCGGCCCGCCGGCTGCGCTTCGGAATCCGTCTGCCTGCCCCGAAGGGACCGCCCGCCTCTGCCTGCATCCTTGCGCCCGCCGCGTGCTGCTGCGCAGGGCGACAGCCCTCGGGGTGGACCCCCCCGGTGTGGCCGTCAGCTTCTCTAGAGGGGAGCCAAGGTTTCCCGACGGTGGCGGCCTCTCACCGTAGGCTCGTTCCTCCGAGGGGGGTGTCCCTCACACACCGGGGCCGGAGGGAAGCATTACTGGGCCGATGCCTGAAGCCCGTACGGTCACGTCCATAGCGCCTCAGCCTCCCGTCTGGGGGAGGGCAGGAGCACGGCTGACACCGGTCGCAGAGCCCGGGGGAGCTGGAGGGGCTCTGGCCTTGGCCCCTGATAATAACAGCAGTATCTCGGTGAGAGGCAGGACTGGCCCCGGCTCCGGGAAACTGCTGTGAGATCAACCTCAGCATTGCAAAAATCTGCAGAGTTCGCACTGGAAACCTCCCACCTTTGAAATATTCCATTGCATAACCGGTTTCACAGATGTTGTTGGACACTTGGGCAAGAAAATTGTCAATATCGGTTCCTCTTACAAGCCAGGCCTAACTACCAGAGTTAGGAAGGTATTCTGAAGATGCAGTAGAGCAAAACATTTAAATTAATATTAGCAAACCAATTGT
>JAOEHY010008742.1:0-20451 GCA_025447955.1 Psilopsiagon aurifrons
TCTTCATACGGGAGGTGCTCCAGTCCCATGATCATCCTCGTGACCCTCCTCTGGACTTGTTCCAACAGTTCCATGTCTTTTTTACGTTGAGGACACCAGAACTGCACACAATACTCCAAGTGAGGTCTCACAAGAGCAGAGTAAAGGGGCAGGATCACGTCCCTCGACCTGCTGGTCACGCTTCTTTTGATGCAGCCCAGGATACGGTTGGCTTTCTGGCCTGTGAGCACACACTGAAGCTGGCTCACATTCAGTTTCTTATCAACCAACACCTCCAAGTCCTTGTCTGCAGGGCTGCTCTGAATCTCCTCTCTGCCCAATCTGTAGCTGTGCCTGGCATTACCCCTACCCAGATGGGGCATTCACATTTTTATCCCCAACTTTCCTCATCCAGCTGTCTCTATTCAGTATCTTCAAATGATCTATAAGCTTCTTCACTTCATTCACTCCTGAAATTAGCAACTTGAAAATCCTTCCCATCTTCTCTGAAGGTTTGATTAGTTCTAATGATAAAATAGCAACCAGGATGCTGGAATTTTAGCAATGTCTGAGAGCTCTGAATTGGTCTTTCTGTGCCTGAGAGGGTTGCTCAGAGTGGATGAATAGCTTGATATCTGTTTCCTTGCAGGACATTTAATGTATGCGATGGGAGATTATGTCCTCTGCCTTTGAAAGCAATCACGGTGAATAGAATTTATCTTTTTCCAAAGCATTATTTATTTACTAGAAACCACAAAATTGTCACCACAATGTCTTCAGCTAAAATCAGAGCTTCACTATGCCAGACAAGAGGAAGAACTAGTTCTTGTCCTAAATAATTACACAAAGAAATAAGAGAGAGGAACAGCTGAGGACCAGTGCATTAATGGATATCAGGTCTATGAGAGTCTGACCACCCCTTCTGAGTTTCTGTGGCTATTTTGTGCTTATTCTCAGCTAGATACTGCTTTCAAATGTAAATATAAAAGATAGCTATGCTGGAAATCAGGACAGCTACAGGTCATTAAACAACATATGTTGACATTCACTGATGCCATGAAGCATCGACTTAATGGATGATGTACAAAATACAACCTAATTTTATACTTGTTAAGCAGAATGTATGCTAAGAGTGGGCAGGTGAACAACAGCCTGTTTTTTAATAATGGTTGTTTTTCCCTAATCAAATATTATCTGCCTTCAGTAGAGAAGAAAATATACAAACTTTAAGAAATTCTTTGTAGAATTTAATAAGACAATTGTAAAATATTTTAACTACCGCAAATTAGATGGATAAGGTTTTTTTGCCTTGTAAACTCATAGCTTCATTTAAAATCTTATAAGCATTATCACACTTTTTATTAAATTCCATAGGTTACAAAACAATTTTTACAGAATTGACGCAGACCTTATCATGTCTTTTGAAGGACTGTTTGAGAAAAATGCCTAATGCCTACACAAACAATCAGCAGTACAGATTGCAATTCCGCATGGAGATAAGTTTCCTTATGGTTTGCCCTCACTCCAGACTCTAAAAAAATTAAATTCTTTTCCTTCTCAGAATGAATCTTGGATGAAAAGATAGAATCCACGGTGCTTGTTCTTACCCATTTGATTTCATTTTCCTTACACAATCACAAAATTACAGCACACTTCATCTTGTGGAGTGTTTATACATTTGGCTTTAACTTTTTAAAGGGCACTTTCCCATTTCCATTGATATAGTGTCCACTTCCAGCCTCCCCCATTTGAATCAGTCACAAAACTCTTCAGCAAAGTGCTTCCTGCGGCAAGGAGCATCTATAAATATTACAGCAGTCCCCTCTGCTCCTGAGTCAACAAGCTCCTGCACTCTGTTTACACAGTATTCGTTCTCAACAAGGAAAGTGCTGAAACAACCAGATGTACCTTTTGACAAAGGGATTATGATCTCTTTTTAGGTTAGCCCTTCTTACTGCCTTTCCTTTAATTAATTATTTAAAATTAATTTCCTTCCTGCTCTTTTATTACACCATGATATCCCCTGACTTCTTCTGCAGAGTTACTTTGCAATGTCCAAGAGGTCTAAAAGGGATAACATCTATCAGCTGCATACCAGGTTGACTGATGCCTTCCATGGTCTGCTGTGAACAGCCTGCTTCCCTGCTCCTGAGCTGCACAGCAAGCTTCTCAACTCCAATCACTCCAAAAGCTGCCTGTGCTCTACTGGTGCTCAGAAACTCTGCAAGCATGATGTAAAGTATATTATCTGTAATCATGTAAATTTGTACAGTCAGAGAGTTGATTTTTATTTGCTTGGCAGGAGAATCCACAGGCTTGCAACACTCCAAAGCTTTTAAATTGCTAGGTACAACTGCTGTGACATTTCAATTCAGCTGTATTCATTCCAATGATAGAACAACCATCTCTGACCTTTCACATGCAGGATATGCATAAAGCTCAACAGTAAGTAAATGTTTGAAATCTTTCTCAGAGTACCAAAAGCAGCTGCTGCCTTGCATGTGTATGTGTGAAGATTTCAAAGATTTTCATTAATATTCTGCTAAAGTAAGTCTGTAAATTTTTATTGTTATCAGTAGCACTCAGCCTCAGAGAAATAATAGGTGAAAGACAATATGTGGCATGCATTCACATCAAACCTCAACAGAAAAGCAAAGCGGTAACGATGGCTATGCTCCTCACAAACGTCCATCTCCCTTACTTCTGAGCAGAGCCACCAGGCTGGTGGCTCCACTATTCCTTCCTCCATTCGGGCAGAGGTCCCAGAGTACAGTCCCCAAAAGAAGAAAGCGCTAGTTGTCAGAAAAATTTATGATAGCGTATGCACATAT
Organism: Psilopsiagon aurifrons; assembly: GCA_025447955.1. Lineage (NCBI taxonomy): Eukaryota > Metazoa > Chordata > Aves > Psittaciformes > Psittacidae > Psilopsiagon > Psilopsiagon aurifrons. The sequence continues at coordinate 2,811 of JAOEHY010008742.1, forward strand.
GGCATAAAGGAAATTAATTGATTTAGTGCTGTTCATAAGTAATCTCTTACAAACTACAGCTCCTCAGAGGTTCTGCCTGTTGACCAAAGCTTGTTCCTCAACCACACAGTGGCACATAAATAACCACTCAATTCCTCTTTCTGGCAGAAGGTTGAAAGGCACCTTCTAGAGCTGTACCTGATAAAGTACATACATTTTCTGCTTATAACACCTCAGAGGATTTGATATAGCAAAAGGAGACCAAAAATGTTGCCTTTCATGCTCCCCTCTATAACAAGAATATATTTTTTTTTCAAATGTGAGGAACTGCTTTCCTACAAGAATAAAAAATAAATGACTTTCTAACCCTTTGATGAGAAGTGTCTGGTCCAGATCTCTTGGCAATATGTCCCACACTCAGCTGAGTAACAGATCTTCAGCCTCTGTGTGTGAATGGAGACATGGTCTTTGGATCGTGAAGAAAAGGACCATCAAGACCTTATTTGTACCTCTTTAAAAGCTAATGAATTTCAATAAAGACTTTGTCAGCAAATTCATTTTTGATTTATACCAGAGTCACTTGTCCTAGAATCCAGGTTTACACATAAAGTGTCCTGAATGCCAAGGGGAATCCCAATTACCTGATGTTTGTATCGTCAGAGAAAAGAACAAAGCAGAAAATGGCTTTCCTAGCCTGTGATATGCTTTGACACACCTTTCAAAAGATCTTTCCCATTCTGTGATGACAAAAATCCTAAATTTCAAGATGTTCCTACAAGGAGAAAACAAGAAAAAAAAGTGACTGACATCAAAACAGCCACTGCCCCATAGCTTGGAAAAAACACAGAGACTTGGAACTGTTTGTCAGCCTCTAGAGGTGCTCCACAACCATTAATTTCCTGGGTAGTAACTGCAATTCTGCCTCTAAATTTGATTTTCTCTCGTGAAAAATAAAATATTCCAGAAAAAGATGTTATGATTTTTAAAAAATACTAATTTTTTTGACATAAAAATCTTTTTGAAATAAAACTGACAAGATCTACCAGAAAAGACCTCTTCAGACCAAAATCAATATAGAAAGTGAATTACAGTTCACTTGAACTTGCAGCCACAATAAACTTTGTGCAGTGTCATGGTATTTTGGAAAATCAGAATGTAACCATCCAGACAAATGTAATTTGTCATCTGCATTTCCTATTCAACTTGTAAAACCATGCATTTTCCTCTACTTACCATTTAGAATTTAGTATTATTATATATTATATCTAATATCTATTGATCTTAGCTGTTTAATTGAAAAATTACCTAGCTGTGTAAGCAACTGTGCATATCAAGTCCAGTTTTCAACCGAATGAATAATTTCTTTTACCTTCAGTGTTCACCTGAAGGGCACGTTAATCTTGGAAGCAGTTTATTATATAAATCTGACAAACAGTTTTTGTTTTAAAGGAAAGGAAACAAGGTCAGAAACTTGTAGAAAATACCTGTGTTCCTGGTTCCTATTCTTCAAAATTTGTTGAAAATTATGAACTATTATTCTTGCAAAGATCGCCACTAAGATAAGGTAGTCCTTTAAATGACGCTAAATCAATATGATTGCTTAGCTACCTCTGGAACTAAGCTAGTAAAACAGCATACATCTGTATAAGTTTAACTAAATTCAACATCTTTACATGCCTTGAGTACTACTGATTAATCATACATAAATATTAAGACATAGCACAAGGACAACAACTCAGTCTCCTTCACTGTCATATGAGCTTAGAACCAGATCAGTCTTTCAGGCACCCTTGATAGCCTATAAACAATTCTTTTTCACAACTGTCATTGTACCTAAAGGTGAAAGATGAATTATTATTTCTGCCAGGACAGGAATGGTAGCAAGATCTTTGAAATTATGTTATGAACATTCTTCACTTGATTGGAAATGATTGAGAGATTGGCTGATTCAATTCGACTTCTTGTGTTGAATTTTATGTGATGGATAGTTCTGCAACTGCAGTAGGACAATGCTGACAGAATAATAACTGCAGACATTTCAATATATGTATAACTGCGCACAGTTAAACTGTGATCAATATATCTTGTTTATTTCTTGGCAAGAACACGGTCTTACTAGATATGATTAATGTCTAATTTACCTCCTACACTATAGTATACATACAAGAAACTTTGTATGCAAGCTGGGGAGATGGAAAAAAAAATTTAGACTGACACCTTAACAACAAATGAAAACTTTAAAGAATTTCAATATGAACCTCAAAGAAAAGTATTCCATGCAAGCATGAATAGAATACCCTTGTGAAAACTAGGTTTCTTTATATAGTTCCTTATGTGTTTAAATCAAAGTGCAGTCACTGCTGGTCTGGCTGGCTCAGGAAGGCACCCACCCCTTTTGATTAACTCAGGGAAAGTGATTTACACAACCAATTGATCCACTCAGCTGACACAGACATTTATCCAAAACAGAGGCTATTCTCCATTCCCTTTGTGTTAAGTTCAGCTTTCTTTACAGAAGCTGTGGTCACTCCCTATATTACTCTCTTTAATTCCTGTCTTGCCTTTTGACTTTCAAAAGCTGCCCACAACATTTCAAAGGCAGATGAACAGCACCATTTTGCTCTTTTCTGTATGTGAATTGCACGAATGGACAACACTGTTCCAGTACTGAATCTTCAGGGGTTTGGACAGGGCTCGGAGGTATGCATGCACAAACACAATTTCCTCAGGAATCATATATGTATGCTACTCTGGTACAGGAGAAAAGCCTGCAAGACACAGGTTAGCTCAAACTACGTCACTCAAGAATGCTCTCATTCTACATCAACTTCTGACTTGGAAAGATCACTCAGTTCAAGTCCATAGCTGAAATTCCTCCCTAAATTATGATATTTCTGTGCTCATTGTCTGAAAAGCTACTTGCTACAGTTCAAATGTGTTCTCTGCCAGGCTGCACCCAGCCATGGTTCATCAGCCACTTTGTCCAAATTGATTTCCAAATAGTGCCTACCTTAACACGGCTGAAATCACCAGTGCGGTTGTTTTGGTATGTTTGGGTTTTTGTTTTCTTTTTAATGAGACAGTTCTTAACATGGAAAGAAAGCATTTTATCAGGAAACCCAAATGTGTGAGTGTGGTCAGGAAACCCCAGTTATGTCTGCTTACCCTTATCAGTTGTTTAAAACCTCACCAGCAAAGGAAGCCTTCTTAATATGCTGAACAGGTTCAGTTGAGATGGAAAGCTGGCTTCTTAACTCAACCCTGTTAATGCTGATGTGGAATACTGAGTATTGTATCCCATGAGAGCAAGTTAAAGCAATTCCCAAATAGAATTTAAGATTAAGGTTTGATTTAGTAAGAAATAGCTGCAGAGGGAGTACCTGTGTCAAGGCAAAGCTTTTGTATGTATCTGATTACTGTGACTGGTCAGCAAAGGCATGTAAGTTAGATCCTCCTGTTTAAAAAAAAATATAATATTTAGACATGAGCAAGTTACTTTCTTCAGTTTTAGAACTTTCCAGGGTATTTTTATTTAGAAACATGTTTAAATCAGTTGTCTCCAGGACAGGCTGTACTTTGCACTTATTGATCATACCTTCCGGGGTAGTAAGGACTGACAAGAGCAGGTGGGGAATTTGCTGTACCCTTCCGTTATTTTCTTTATTTTTTTCCCCCAACATGAGGAAAAGTTGTTATTGCATTTCTTATAAGATGCATTTGTTATTCATGGTTAAAAGGCTAAAGATTGAAAAATGTGCTAAAACTTTTGGAGATGAGGCCCACTCCCAGCATGTTTTTCTTGGGCTACAGCGCTATATCTTCACCCACTTGATATCTACTGTGGGGAATGCCCTTTTGAAAGTGGGTATCTATTTTGAGAGAATAGCCATGGTTACAAAAGCAAGCCAGAAATTTAGCATTCAGCACAGCAAAATGGTCTTCCTTCAACAGGAGAGATGCACAGTGACCCTCCTCCTGGAATACCATCTAGTTTTCTGGTTCAAGCACTTTTGAAAAATGACAGTAGGTTACTTTGAAAGGTGTTGAACTATGGAGATTTTGTTTCTCAAATTACCTGCTTATTCACAGGGTGCAAATACACAAATTGTGCAAATTTCCTCTCAATTTTGTTTACATTTAGATAAAGAATCAGCTTTATGAAATGGAGATGCCTACTATGAAGTTCTGAATCAGGGATGTAGGTTTCTGTATAAGAAATACTGAACCCTTTTACAGAAATCCTTTACTCTTTACACAGTGAAGAACAAGTGCCTTGCTCAGACATGTGAAAGCAGTTCTCTCTCTCTCCGCTGTTTTGAAAGCCTAGGCACTTCACCTTGACTTAGCTTGTTATGGCAAAGAGCCTTGCCTTAAGTCCATTGCCACACTTGTTTTAGGGGCCCAAAATATGTTCACAGATTCTGGTCTTGAACATTTTCCCTCAGACAGCTTTCACACTAAAGACTCTGTCTCTGTCAGCATTACAATCTTCATTGCCCATTGGAACTCATACAGTTTTTTGACTCACTACAGGCTACTCCTCCCCAGCCCTTTCTGTTTAATTCAGTATCTCTAGTATTTGTCTTACACTCCCTGCTTTTAATTTTAAGGCATTTGGTACTAAGAGATAAGCCTGTGGCAGATGTTACTATCCAGCAGGGAATTAGTCACTTGTTACTGCCTGCCTAACTGCCTTTGTCATACCAGAGTGTTTTGGTTAGGAAGGGAGAGCTTCCACAGCCTTTCGCCTTCCTTACAATTATTTCTTTGTAATAAATAGCAAGACACACAAATCAGAAGTTTAAACCTTGAACTTGAGGCTCATCAGTTCTGTAAATCAACAGATCTGACTTCCAGAACTTACCACATGCTTTATCTCTATTGCTGGCATCACCATGTTGAGTTTTTAAACTGAAAAGAACAAACATGACTATCTATATTGTCCTTTGGTGTCTACTGTTTCTTTCAGACCTATACCTTCAGATAGCCCCTGACATGTCTTTCACAAAAGTGATCCACCTTGAAGTTAAAGCTTCAAAAACTGGCAAATAACTGAAGTATAAGCTTTACTGTGAGATTTTTTCATTGGTTTTTCTAGTTTCAGTTTAAAGTCTTGATAGCTCTTTTGAGGGCCTGTTATCATACTGCTGTAGGTGAAACTCACATTGCATTTGGACAAATAGATGATGCACCTGAGAAACACTAACTCTTTCCCATACAGGGTAATGGAATGGGCAGACGGGTAAGCAAACAGGTGAACCACCCCAGATCATAAGGATGCCAGGCAGCATTGTACAGAAGCTTCCAAATCTGTTTTATAAATTAAATAAAATAACTCAATTCACAATAATCACTGACTGGAAATGAAATTGCTCTCACAGTGGCTTCCTTGCACCAGGCTTCTGGATTTACACAGGTTTACTAGGTCAAATACTGCAGTGCATCTCTGTTGGGCTCCATCCGTTTTCCTCATTCTGCTCCTGAAATGGAAAATCCTTTTACCAAGACTGGTAAAGCCATACTTTACTGCTGGGGAAGTGTTTCTTCAGAATTTTCCTCAGATACCTGCGACCTTATTCACCCTGACCATACTGGATCTGCACTGGCTTTACGCATTATCACTTTGGGGCTTTGCGTCACTCTTCCCCAAGCTGCCAGTAATGGCAATGAACGTGGGGAAATCCGGGATGGGTTTGCATGCAGCAGTTCAAGAGCTCTTAAATGACACATTTACTGACTCAAGAGCCAAACTGTGCAGAAGTGACTACTTCCGGGCAAATATATCCAGATTCATAGGGGACTGCACTTGAGTTTAGAAGCCCAGCTTACAGAAATTGGGTCTGCACCGAGTTAGCTCACTGTCTTTGAAAGGATTAATGGAGTGATTAATCAGCAACTGGATAAACAACCTACAAATAATTCACAGTTGATTATAGTTTCTTTTATCTGACAGTGCTCCACGATTGAAATTTTATGTAATGCACAAGCCAAGAGTGTTTCAGCTAAATTTCTAGTGGGTATTTACAATCAAGATGCCACAACATGGCTTGATACAAATGTTAACTTTTGCTCAAGGGAGTATGGAAATGATGGGGTCATTGTAGGTCAGTATAAAATGAAAGGATGTTGGAGAAACAACCTAGCTTCAGCTTGAGCTGACACTGACTCTTAAGATGCTGTTCAGTGAAGGGAAATCTTGCTCTTTGGGGGATTGCATTTTGCAGAGGTTTGGTTTGTATTGGTTTGGTTTAAAGGATGAACCTTCAAAGGCAAAGAAGACCAAAATGCTTCTCCACTGTGCAATGGAAGCACATTGTTTGGGGAAGAAAGTTTCAGTTGTACAAAATTAATGGCACATAGGGATGGAGATGGCTTATGAAGAAGCTTTGTTCTCAGGTGCCTCTGCAGCTCTTACTAGTTGGTACCCTGACACTAACTCAACCAAGAGGCCCCATGAGTCCTATCTTTGCCATGTTTGAGGAAAGCTAGTAGCCAAAGATCATTTTGAGAAACCTAAAAATCTTAATTAGATGTTTCTGTTAAAAAACCCAAATCAACCGACAACTAAAACTTTCTTAAATTAACTGATTGTTTTGTGTATTTGCAATGACTATGTGGATGCCAAGAAGGTGGCTCAGTTAAATACCCTGCTGTGCTGTACTCATGTCACAAAGAGAACAACCTTTAGACATATTGTAATAAGGTAGTAAGAGAGGGCAAAAGGCCTTTTAGAGAATGAAAACTAACCCACAAAATTTCACAAAGCAACTCAGGTTTTCAGCTGTGTCTTTGAGCTGCTCAACAACTATCTTTATTGCTTAATGACTCTTGTAGGCATCTGAAATGCCATGGTAACTATAATTTTATGGCTAAACTTACCCTACATATCTGCTGCTAGCTACCCTGAATCAATTGCAACCTGGAAGCTGCCAGATGTCTTGCTGATTCTGATCAGTCCTTAATCATACTGCCCCTCATCTTATCTCTAGAATCCAGTATAGAAGATGCTGTCAGAATTCACCTGTCCAATGGAAAACAGAGCAGTGGCACAGTGGACACCCATGTTCAAAACCATACAAAACTAGGTCTGACAATGAAAGTGGGTATCTTGGTCCCTGTTTTTCATATAAAGTTGCCATGACAGTAATTTGCAGTCCTGCAGTGGTTTCCTTCTTAAGGCATAGGGAAAGAAAGACCCAAATCTGTCTGAAGCTGGTATATTCTAGATGCAGAGAATATGTAAAGTGAAAATGGAGACATACAATGAGTCCACCCCCAAACACCACAGGAAGTCATCTTTTCTACCCAGAATCCATGCAGTTTCCTTTGTAAGTATTTTCATCTTGTTGGCTGCGTGCATTATGTGTACACACACACACAATGGTTTAGGGATATCGCTGTAGGAACATTTAAAAGGCCCAGTAATTTTTGAATTTGAGCTTTGGGCAAGGTTAAGGCACAGCTCCATATGTGCAGAAACAGCACTCTCAGACCTCTGCAACAGAGACTCCTGAGATTCAGCTCACCCCAGTCTCAGGCAGCAATGGAAAGAGGATTATCAGAACTACCTAAATTCCATTTACATCTTGTTCTAAAGTGCTTCATATCTGTCTTTCATAAAAGGCTGTGAGATTAAAAGTCTGTGAGATTTATGGCTAAAAAAAACTCTGTAAGAGTTAGGATTATTTAAGTTATTTTGGGTAACACGTCTGTGGCTTGTCTATAACTGTCCCCGAAGATGTTAGTGCTTTAGTCATATGGCATAGAAACAGGAAGCTTTAAAAATAAAGAAGTAATATATACTCAATTTTCTAATCTACGGGCTTTCAAAACATTTATAGCAGTAATTTTCTTGCCCATTCTACTCATGTTCTTATTAACTAAGCAGCAGTCTTTCTTGGAAGTAAATACTTCATTTTAATAGCACATACTACCACCTGCTGTAAGCAACTGAAATTGCCATTGCAGTTTCAAAGCTTTTAAAGCTGCATAAGGCAGCCAGCCTCAGATATAAAATACAGCTAGATTGTTGATCTCTCTCTCTGATGCCAATTTAATTACCTAGTCATTCAAATACTTTCTTACCTTAGTAGTTCATTAATTACACGATTTGTAATAGCTGGAGTTTGACTGTCTGTAAGAGGCATGGACATTTAGGAAACAGTTCTGATGCAGATATAAAATCAATAGTATATTATTTAATAATAATGATGACAATTTAATTATTTCCAAATTAAAAAAAAAATCACTTAAGAAATTAACAATTGCTCCAAGGTGAGCAGATGGGTTTTTTTAATTAATCAAGCCATGAGGGATAAAAAATCAGAATATAGAACCATAGACTCATAGAAAGGTTAGGGTTCGAAAGGACCTTAAGTCAGTTCCAACCCCCCTGCCATGAGCAGGGACACCACACACTAAACCGTGTTACCTAAGACCTCACTCAACCTGGCCTTGAACACTGCGAGGGTTGGAGCATTCAAAAATTCCTTGGGCAATCTGTTCCAGTGCTTCACCACCCTCACAGTAAAGAAATTCTTCCTTATATCTACTATTAAAATAATCATTCTTTTAACCAGTTGCCCATTTGTTGCAAAGGAAAGGTAAGAAATGGTCAGGAAATCTAGACATCTCTTCATGACTTGTTAGAACAAGAATACTGTAGGGGCAAGGGACACATTCTACATGGCTATTTCAATGCGTGCTTCTTTGTTTTCTTCCTGGTATGTTTGTCTGCCTCCAATTAAGAAGCTGAATTATGTGTAAACAACTCTTCTGCCAGATCCTCAGCAGGCATAAATCCATGCAAGTGCTATCAAGTCAATGGCTTAGACTGTTTCTCACAATCTGGAAAATGGTCCTTAACGTATACTCAAGATTTTGGAGGAAAAAAAGGGGCTTGAGCTTAGGGAAGAAGAGAAATAAAGCAGAAAGAGACTTACATTGTATTAATAAGTATGCTTGTGTATATGTAGTATTTACCACTACATTAGAAAATAAAAGGACAAAAGGAGCTAATACGAAAAGCTAAGTGCATTGTCCTGCAGCAAATCCAGTTTCTGTTCTGGTTTATACAGGCTGCTTTTCATCAAGAAACCATCCCAGACATCTTGTCTCTGCTGTCAATCTTTGTAGCACATGTCTGTCTTGCAACATGCAGAATTTTCAGTCTTCTCAGTGCATGCAGGGAGATCAACTCCACACCAGCCATGGGCTCCCAGGCGGTGATGCAGAGCAGAGTTATCCCCTTGCTGCGCTGGACCTGGCTGTAGGCGCTATTCTACTCTGATATCTGGAGCTGAGAAAACACATTTCTGTTTTTTTCACAGCATAGGAAACTGCTGTGGTGCAGCAGGAGCAAGCAGAGCCATAAGAACAGCAGGAGGCAATAGCAGCTTTCTCTAGACTCCCTTCTCCTCCTGCCCATGGCAGCAGCAGAATAAAGCCCAGCAAGGAAAACTCTTTCCTAACAGGTGATGTTTTTGGTGACATAAAAACAACTGAAGACTGGTAGGAACAGAGGAGCCTGTGAAGTGAAGGCCCAGCTACTTTCTCCTGTGCTGCTGGCCTTGCAGCATACATTTCACTGAGGTTTCATTGTAGGTCAGGCAGCGGGGAAATATTTCTTCCACTCCAAGGACAGTCTGAGCATACCCACAAGGGAAATATGATTTTAATAGTAGTGCCAGGGCTGGGTACTTTCCTACATCTTCACCTCATCAATAAGGCAGCCCCACACAGCAGGACTAGGACACCAGTTTCCTCATGCAGGTATCCCGATAGGATGCTACACTTGTTAGAGTGTAGCTAAGGCACAACTAACATTTGGCCAAAAACAAGGAAAGGCTTTTCCACCCTAGTGCAACCAACCACCCAGGCCACTGTGTGCTTTGTCACAATCAATCCATGCTAACAACAGGAAAAATGTGCTTAGTTCTAAGTGCTATTATTAATAACAACAACAATTAAATAAATCATAAAATTATTCATTTTCTTTGTTATTTATGACACTGGTCTTGTCATTTTACCTTCTCTTTTAACAACTTCATTTGCTCCCACTGTTTTATCCACTAACCCCACCAAAACTACTCTTCTCATTCTTTTCTCCATTTGTCCAGGTCAACATTTAAGGCAGTCTCTGGAAACATCTTTTCTTGGTGACTTCAGGTGTCATTTCAGGCATAGCCTTTCCAAAACTGAATGCCTTTTCTTTTTCTAATGTCGCTGTTCGTTTTTAATTCTTTTTTCTCCCTCTGTATTTATAGACCAAATCTTTCATTCATAATCATTATCTTGCTAGACTTGATTGATTTCCTTGTGGTTTAGGAACTCTCAAAGTTCCCCTTTTCTACCTGTTACAAGGTCAAAACATTTTGCCGTATGTTCATGCATTCTTTCGAAAGCTCCATTGCCTTCCTCCTTAGAGCAGAGCATCCCAAGCATTTTTGTCTGAGCATTACCACCACCAGTGGCAGTGCCAGCAGGTGTTATCCCTGGAAAAATGCTGGAACACACCTCACTTAGGACTTGTCCATTCTGAACATGGAAATGGTATGTGCTGCCTGGGATCCACTGCACCAGGAAATCTGGAGCTTTCTCCTTCCACCTGTTGGTGAATGGGGACAGGCGCTCTGTTGGATTTACTTGCATACCCTCCTTAGTCAGGATTCCTTCAGTGTCACACTGTGAGTCACCTTTGAGTCAGTATTAGCTTAATAAACTGAAGTAAAGAGAGATTCAGAAAGACTACAAGCAAAGAGGTTGCTGGGGGACTCAAGTGATTTTGTGCTATTTGTCATCCTTTGAGATACTTCTGTCAGTAAGACTTTTCTGTGAGAGAAGAAATTATGGCTGAAAACTTTAGGTTACCAAACTGAGTAAAGGAAACTTCTTTGTAGCATACAATGTAATAGAGCTTCTGGCCATGCCTCCTTTTCCTAGCCACTATTACAGTAATTCTTATCTCAGTTTTCTGATCTTCTTTTTGTGCAGTCTTCCCCCATTTCATTATTGATCTTTCTCTTCTCAGTCTGTTGGTTCTACTGGATTTGTCCCTAAATTAAGTTCCTTTGTCCACTCTGTCCTCCATATCTACCCTTAAATCAGTGATCCTTCTTATCTTAAATATGAACTTTAATACTATCCGTTCCCTTAAATACCTGTTCTGTATTTTGACTACTATGTATTTTTGCGAATACTGTGTTGTTCCATGATGCACAATGCTAGAATATGCACTGCACTAAGAACAAACACAACAGCTAATTATTTTCTCCTTTTGAACATGAAAAAGAAATATCCACCTATTTTGGTGTAAGATGCTTCTTTTTCAGAGAAAAAAAAAAATAAGGAAAAAAAAAAAGAAAAAAATATAGGAAGAATAACTGCAAAGCAATGGCCCAGAAACACCAGCATTTTCTTTGGGAAATGAAAGTTAAGCAAGCTTCACTTCTACTTTAATTCTATTTTCATCGTTGCCTCTGTCTTACTGTCTTACTCTTTGGATAGATGCCATACCTCTGAAATATCTAGGCCATTTCCTGTCATCTTGTCACTTAATAACCATAATGTTTGTTGAGACACGCCTCATCTTGAAGCATTTTCCTTCCCCTTCTACTCTCTCTATAGGTGTCTTACAATTTATGAAGCAGGTTTATGTAGATGCCTCATAAATTAAGTATTTTTATGAGTACGTGTTTGATAGCACCTCTGTGGCAGTACATATTCTTTTAAAGCAAGTATACCTCCTTTCATTGTCAGACAAATATTAGTCAAGAGAATCTCTCTTAGTAACATCCTTTCTGTTACAGTCTTTCTATTTTTCCTTTCGTTTTGCTTTGATTTAGTCAAAGCAGAGTGGAGAATAATTACCTGCATTTCAGTTTTAGTGCTGCTGTTTCTGTTCTGCTGAACTCTGCAGGTTGTCTCCAAATATACTGTCTGACAAGGAAATTGTTTCCACACTGTTTTGTGCTTTCACCCACAAGGATCTGCCAACCAAATCCACCCAAAATTGGCTGTGCTCTAAACTAAATAGTTTGATCACAGTTAGCGTGAGACAGTACCATTTAATCAAAGTCAATGGCTGTGCCAGGCTGACTTTTATAAGTTAAAGGCTTGGTTCAAAATGTCATCTGTGTGTATGGATGTCCAGAACAATCTGTTCATGACAGATGTGAAAGCAAAATTTAAAATTCTAATCCAATATTACACATGCTTAAGAACATGCTTTTTAAAAATTAATTTGAAAATACATGAATCAGTAGAACTGCTCCCACGCTAAAAATTAGCCACACGCTTAAGCAGTTGGCAGGATGAGAGCAACAAAAATGCTACAAGCCAAAGCACTGAATTCCTTTGCCTTTTTTAATAGCTTCTGATCTTTTGTCTATTACAAGGGTGACACATATGAAATTGTTTGCTCTCAATGCACTAAATGACATGGGTTTTTTTGGTTGTATTGATTTGACTTAGCAAAATCAGCAAAGGCGTTTTCAGCAATGAAAGAGCAATATATCTTCAAGCTCTCTGAAATGCAGAAAATAGAAAAGGTCAATTATTATTGCAGATGCACTGCTTCTTCGCTGATGATATTGTCAGAATTTAAGTGATAATCTTCTCAAAAGCCAGCATTCTGATGTAAACCAACATCTAATTTAAAAGCAATACTCTTACAGATGTACAAAACAAAGATGAATATATAGATGTGTTTCTCTTCTTTTTTGTTTTCCTTTTATTAAAATGTGATTTCTATAAATACAATAACTTGGGTTTTTCTCTGTATGACAGCAAGGTCAATTTAGATTTTAACTCTTGTTTTATATCACAAATACTTTGCAATTCTTTCTACACATTAGTCAGAAGTGACTTGTCTCTGAGTATCTCTGGTAAGCTCTGAGCATCTTTAATGTTTTTCTTAGTATTTATAAAGGCATGAGGAAACAAAATTGTACGCAGGTGCATGCAGAAAAAGGATTGCTTATTCTGCTTTGACTACTAAGGAGGGATCACCAAGTAAGCAAGGACATAACTGTGCCTGACAGGTCACCTACTTCCAGGGCTTAGACACAGGACTCTAGGCTATCATGGGGCATTTCCATATAGTTAAAAACTTAAACACTATAGTTGGGACCTCTACTGTAGGAGGACATATGTGTGTGTACATACATACATACCAATATATGTATATATATTTATAAATATATATACACATATATGGATGTATTTCATACATATATATGCACAGTATGTATATACTTGTACAATATGTATATACATGTATACATGTTATATATATGTATATATGTCTAAACAAAAATATATGTACAGTGGCAATTTAATCCATTAGATTTGTGATGGTTTAGAATGCAGAAGCTCTGCATTTGAATCCATTTGTGAAGGCTTGTTTATACATTCTGCATTAAGCTGTTACTGGATGAAATGTATAAACAGCTCTTGAAGCAGAGATGGCAACACAGTGGTCCTGAGCAACTTCTGCAGGTAGGGTGAGGAATGGCCACAGTAACAAGTGGCTGCTGACATGGTCTGTGATTCCTTGGAAAGCTGGCACAAGTGAGCTTGCAGGCTCTCAACCACAGGTTATTCAACCACAGGTTATTCACAGGTTATTCAACTACATCCTGCATGACAATGTTTGTTTTGACAACGACCACCTCACTTTAAAGAAGCAGTGAATTCCATTGCATGTCAGGCTAGACACACACCAGTAGGCTCACTGTTAAGTGCTAACTGTGTTGAGCCATTGCAGAGAGATGGGTATTTATGGATTCTTATCAGCCTTCATCAGCAGTACTGAAAACTGAGATGCTGCACTCCATATTCAGTAGCAGGAGACAAAATGTTTTATAAGATCATGTACCAAGGAACTTACAAAGCCTTAGTAGCTTTTGGTAGCAATTAAACAGGTCTTCCAGGATTGCAGTGCTAATTAGCCTGAGGTGAGCTTGTAATAGCTAAACCCCATTTTGCAACTTTAAAAAAATGAGGATAACAATGTCAAAGGATTTAGAAAATACGAATGATATAATGTGCAAACTCACTGAGCATCAGACCTACTACGAATTAGGAGCTAGAGGCCAGCCTGTACAAGCTGATCAGTGTCTTTTAAATATGGATTTTCTGATTAAATGTTTCATTCCTGTAGTACTTTAGTTCATACCCCGGTCTTGTTCACTGCTGCACTTGGAAATGCTGACTGATAACTCAAGAACTGTGGATTCTATACTTCATTCATTTAATCTTTACAGATCCTAAGTAATTATCACAATTTTGAAAACATAAAGAGTAGCAGCTTTGCTTTATTTTTGTGCTCAGGAAGTTAAAAGTTATGCTACTCCAGTGCATTTTGTTATATGTCAGCTGAATTTTCATGTACAAATGTATTCCCTAAGTTGATTTATCAGAAGACTTAGTCAACTCAGTATTCATAAGGAATCTTTTGTCTGCATTCAGAGCTGGCTACTGTCAGTGATACTGGATTACAGAGCACAAGATGGACCAGTCAGAAAAGAAAAAAACAACCCCAAAGTCATTGCTTGATTTGATTGTTATTCATTTTTAAGTACTTTCATGCAACTGATTGCTGCAGAATTTGCTTTATGAGTGTCTTTAAAAGAAGACATTGATGTTTTATTCTGTTTTAAGTGCTGACAATCATCTCTGTTAATGAACATGTACTCATTAATGTTTAAATCATTCACAGCACAAGGGTGTTTCCTTCCCTCTTGAGTTTGCTTTTCCTGGGATAATTAATTTTAATATTAGCTACTAAATCTGTTCCCAATACCATCCATAAATTCCAGCTTATTCTATAGCTCACATCACCAAGTTTTGCACAATAAAGCGAGCATTCTTTAATCGGGAGATGAGTTTGGGAACTGTCCTTTATCCACAGGAATCCACCTTTTTATTTTTACTTTTTAAATTCTTAAATTTATTCCCTATAGCTTTTTTAACTATTCCTTAAACTAAAGCTGCCATTATTAGTGTAAAAAAAAAAAAAAAACACAACATTACACTGTGAACCATGGAGAACAGAGATATACCTCTTGAACACAGGAATACTAAAACTGGCAGTATGACACTGTGACATCAAAATCATGTAGGAACAAGGTAAAGAAGGAATTATATTATCATACCTGTTTTTACATAAGTTTGGATCTTGAAGAGCAACTTCTAATAAAAAGCTTTTCAGTGACATATTATTACGACTATTTCAGGAAAAGCACAGCAACACCAAGACTTGGGATGAATCCTACGCCCTAAAGTTTATATGGAAGAAACTGCATTGTCCTGAGAAAAATGAATACTCTGAAACTGCATCACCAACAAAAATATGAAATAGTTCTCCTGCAGGCCTGAATGCTGCAGCAGCTCTTCATCCTGCAAAATATCCAGTAACTTTAGTGAAGCACTGGAATACCATCTAAACCAAAACATAACTGAATCATATAATTTTGATGGGGATGTCTGTTGATAAAATCATCCTTCCTATGCTGTGGGTTTGGAAATTATTTGATTTATTAAACTAAAAGGACCAATCTGTGGAACAGTTTCTGGTCTATTAGTCTACTTCTCTCATCTTTGGCTCTTTCTATCCAGATGGAAATTGCCTTCTGATGTGGGTACTCTCCTTTTATTTCCACTGGACTTTAATTCACTGAATATTCGTAAAAGGGATGTGAGAGCACTGCATTTTTAGCATCTTTCTTACTAAATAAAAATGACAAACAGCATCAGGTTACAGCAGACCATTACATAGGGGGAGTCTGCCAGGTTCTGAGAGCCCGCATAAACAAAGTAAATAAAAATTACAGCATTTGTGAGAATGGTGCACATCAGGATGCATCACGCACTGCAGCAATGCTGAGCACACATAGTTCTCTAAGCAACAGGACCAGATATAAGTTATTTCAAAGAGTTCTGTGAATTACTGATTAGGTACTTTGATGCTTAATGAAGTATGAGATTTTTCCTGTGGCTGGGCATTCATAGTTCTTTCTTCACGTGAGCACTCAGCAGCAGACTGGAGCAGGGAAGACAGCGTCACAACCAAAGAAACTTGTTTCTATATTTCTGAGCCTTGGGTGGACTGCCTTCATGAGAAGATGAAGAAACACGGGGGAGTTCTTTCAGCATCTGAAAAATTTGTATCACTTGTTCTTTCCAGGATGGGTTAACAAGCCCTTTTTCTCAGAGAAATCATTAATGCCTTCTCTTCTACTCAGGCCCTACCATACCAGAGCTTGGGCAGATGAGTGGGCAGACAGAGGGATATAACTACTCCGCTGTGAAATTTGTTTAGACCTCGATGGTTGGTTCATAAGTAATCAGATATGAATAGACATAGACACAGACATTGACACTTTGATTGCTCAATGCTCGTTCTTTTCAGGCAACTTGATTAAAAATGTAAAGGGAGGAAGAGGGTGCAAGTGAATAACCTGCTTTCTGTACGAAAAGGTTTGACTCTTAGTAGAGTTGCAGCTCCCTTCAATTTCCCTCTGATTTCTCACTTCAACATAATATTCTTCTAGTGAGGGAAAAAAGGAAGAAATCTCCAGTAAACCGATTTTACTACACACAGCACTAATGCATGTCGCTTTACCCTGAATCTATTCAAAAAAAGTTGTTACCTTTCAAGTACCATTAAATACATATATATAATATATATAAATGCTTTATGAATGTAGCCGCTTTTTATCTCCTTATAACTTCTCCTCCCTCCTTGTAGGATTTCTGATGTCTGTGCTTCAAGAATCCAAGGCTTAGCTTGGGTAGGGAAACCTGGCTCAAACTTCTCAGGAAATTGCTAAGTTGTGAGACAGAGCTGTGACAACATCCGTAGCATGAAGCCATGAGATACAACGAAAGTAAAATTTCTCCTGGAGGTAGGATTACTGAAACTGGGGCTGCACAAGGATTCATGAGGAAAAACCACCAATGTGAAAAGAAAAAAAAGACTTACAGGAAGAAGATGGAAGTGAACAACTCATAAAGAGCCAGAGTCCATGCCTGGGCAGCAGCCAAAACATAGCTCAGGGTTTCAGCACCCAGACATAACCACAGAATTGTGGAAGTAGGACCAGAATTAGTAAACTAAGATGACCCACCATAAAGCATGTGCATTCATGCAGGTAGAGACAAATGCCATGTAAATCTAAATGCACTTTACACTAAAAGATAGTGCACTACGGGAGAAAATGTAATTGCGATTTTGGAAAGGCTGAATTGGATGCGTCTGCCAAAAATACAAATCAGGAAGGCAGGTAATCCAAAACATGTACAGCAGAATATTTTTTATTTTTCACATTATTTATTAAGATCTGAAGATCATATAGTTCCAAACCCCCTACCATGAGCAGGGACACCTACCACTAATACCAGGCTGCTCAAAGGCTGGTATCCAACCTGGAACACTTTCAGGGATGGCACAGCCACAACTTCTCTGGACAAACCGTTCCAGTGCCTCACCACCCGCACAGTAAAGAATTTCCTCCTTGCATCTAACGTAAATTTTCTAAAGGATTTGCCGAGGTGAGCAGCTCCAGAGAGGAGCCTTCAAGCCTGGATCGAGGGGAAACCCCGCACGCAGGAGCCTCAGCTCTGAGCGGAGGGAGCCCCCGAGGGAGCCTCGAGCCGTGGC
>JAOEHY010008744.1:0-21062 GCA_025447955.1 Psilopsiagon aurifrons
AGCAAGAGGGCCAGGCTGTAGGGACGGAGGGGACTGTGGCGTGGGGTCCAGTGTGCCGCTGTAATGGGTGGTAATAATAAAAAAGGATGAAAAAAAGAAAGGCTGTGTGGCTGGTTTAAAATTTAATAGGATTGGGGATGAGAGAGGCAAATGCCTTAATTAAACCCTACTCGAAAATGGGAAAAGCCTGCAACAGAGTGGGGCAAAACCCCTGAATTATTGTCAGCCTATAGCGACCGAAGTATTAACTATCACAGCATTTGGAAAGCAGTATTTTTTTCAACTATATTTCTTTCACGCTTATATATGGGAAAGGAATAGACTTACAAAGAGCTCAGCCCAGAGAAACACCGGGATCCCACTGTGTGAGGCTGTAAAGTACATGTCTGTGATAAATAAATACTCAGCAGCCAAATGATGAAACAGTTTAAATATTCTGGAGTTTGTGGGAAAAAAAAAAAAATAAAATCTCATATTACTAATAAGCTCCCATTGAAAATACATTATAGAAATTGCTTATAGTGTAGAAAATGGTCAGGCATTTTCCTATGCCCATAACTAATCAAAGGTAAGAAAACCCGTTGCAGATGCTTTTCAGTTTTAATAGGACTTGCATTTTATAATTTGGTTTTATTGTGCCAAAGGAGAATGTAAACAAAAATACCCACCGATCATCAAGGCAGCTATCAGAAACGTAGGTCTGTGTCTTGCAGAAATCTGTAGTCCAAATTATTTTCACATTGCTAATGAGAATTGTGAATTTATTTTGAAAGTTTCTCTTGGCTACTTGTTTAATTCTTTCTTTCTTTCCTTTTAAATGTGTGCTGCTTTTTCTTTTTCCTCTGCAAATATTTTCTACTTGAAATTTTAGCATTTTGATATGGGAATTCTTTTATTTTACAAAATATAATTTGTATTTGCTTTAAGTCCCTGATTAAAGTAAAACATAATTCATTTGCAGGAAATTCCCTCACATCAGTATATGTTGCCTCTGCTTGATGATGAGGGGGGAAGGTAAGAATGTTGTTAACAGCAAATTTTGTTTTGGGACATTCCAGTCTGTTTTTAAACGCATGATTTGGGCTCTCTGGGGCTGACTCAGGTGAAAAGGAAGCAACAACAAAATGGCAGAGCAATTACTTAAAGAGGGGCTCATGGAGGAGGGTTGTCAGGTTTCTGTAGGGAACTCGGGCGGACGGTAAACTGATACGATCTCCCCCGCTGCAATAATCCAGCTTGTTTTACAAACTCAAATTATGAACACTTCAAAATCTGTAACAGAAATTGGGTTTCAGAACTGTACAGTTTCTTCTGAAGGGGCTTCCCTGTTGAAAAACTCTTGTAATTTTATTTTAGTAGGCTTTAACTCTGGATTTGAGGAGATAAAACAATCTATTCAGAATTATAATCATGTTATTTGGGATTCTACATTTAAATTAATGCAACTGTTTCAGGTATTCGCATCCTGTTTTCAGGTTTGCAACTCAGCCTTAAAAAATTGTTTCAAGTTAAAAACAGGCACAGAATAGTTCACATTTACTGTAGCTTTTTCTTAACAAATTTAAATTGTTTTAACCAATTTTAATTTTAGTTATGAATTTACAATAAAATTAAAGCTCACTGGATTTATCTAGACTGTATTTTCATATTTTAAAAGGCTTGTGAATTGAAAGAAGCATGGTTGGTTGCTGCAATTTCACATTATTTCTTCATTTGGCAGTGAAAAAATAAAGGTGAACAAGGAAGTAAAAGGGACTGTTCCCGAGTATACTAATTAATATGGGGCAGTTTTGAGCTGAAAAGCTTGAGAATATTCATATTTTTGTGCAGATGTGGGATTTCCCAAATGACAGGACAGACAACATCATGTGTCTTTTTTTTTTTTTGATTTATTTAGTACAGAATCTTTTCTTTTACAAATTGATTCCTCATATCCAAAAGATGTCTTTATTTTTGTTTTGCCAGACACATTTGTTTTTATCTTAACGTGTGTTTTACACATGTATACTTATATGTAAGTGTACAATACAGCTGTAACGATTGATTCCTAAATAATCTCACAGCGAAAAACATCTGTCCCTTGCAAATGCCGGTTTCTAGGTAATGCAGAATAAAACCAGATTTTGATGTTGCAGTTCCTCCTTCTGAAAATGATCAATGCAAGCAGCCCCACAGCCGGAGGAGAGCCTGGAGAGGCCAGTGGCTGCCTGCATCCCATCCTGGGGTGACCGGCAAGGGTGGCCTGCGGTGGCGGCTGTCACTCGCCCATCCTGGGGACCGCCTCTTGGCTTTGACCTGACCGTTCCTATTATCTCCGTTCCATTTTACATTCTCTCTTGCTATAGATATTCCCATTCATAAAATCTTTTCCTGATTGCTTACAGTGTGAAGGCAAGTGCTGGTGTGGATCAGAAATAAATTAGATCATGAGCAGAAGCTATTCGTCAAACCCCTTATTTCCTGGAGTTCCTTCCCTGATCCCTGGTGCATGAATTCCATTATATTGCAAAATCTCTTTTTATTTAGTTTATACTTTCTTCTGTCCTTTATTAAACATCAGAGTATTTTCAGTGTGCTCAAATCCCATGTATTCAGGCAATCTTGCCCAGGAGGCTTCACCCTGCGAGAACTCACAGTTCTGGGCCGAATCTTGGCTATTGTTTTTCATGGCAATCCCAAATATCTGTTACAATGCGGCGTGTCATTTTCTGTCTGGTATCCAGAGTTCTTCCAGTGAACGGCACAGCAGCGGGGGATGTGGGGAGCTGCCTGCAGTTGCTGTAAGGCAGCCTGTCCGCTCTGCTGCAGCTGGAATGCCAGCCGGGCAAGGCGGGAACGGCTGGCAAAGTCCGTGCAGGAAAATGGCTTCGTTGGCACCTGGCTTTGCCAGTGTGTCTCATGCAGGCTTCTTGCTGTGCTGCATCAGAGACAGGGGAAAATATTGTGACTCATTTTACACGGTGGAATGTAACTACTAATTCCTTCCCCCAGTTTGCTCCAATCCTGTTTCAAGAGGGCATGCACAGCTTATTTTTGTTTGTTTGCTTTGTTGTTTTTTTATTTTTTCCTTAATTAAAAAAAGAAAAAAAAAACCTTATGCAGATTATTATTATTTTTTTAAATCTTGGTTCACATTTAAAATATTTGAGAATATTTTTTGCTAATATTTCCTTTTTTTCTCTCTTGCTTTCTCTCTTTAACTCTCATTTCCCTTTTAGTCTGCTTACCGAATGGGTTGCATTTTCTTTCCAAGCTGAAGCCATCGCCTCTCTATGCATCAGGAGGACAGGATTTTATGTACTTCTTTCAGACCTGAGGCATTACTATTTCTTCCCCATACTCAGCATCCAATTGTCTGGCTCTATCTGGGTCCTAAATCCATCCTGAATTGGTTTCATAGCTGGCAGATTTGTGTGTTCCATCTTGGTTTGGGACCTGGCTTTCATACAAATACCTCAAATAATTTTATATTTTTCCAAGTAGAAGTTTTATTACATGCAGACAATCTGTATATGACTAGTGAAAATGAGAAGATAAAGGGTTGATTGAAAACATGCCAAATGCTAGTTTTTGCCAGGGTGAAACAAACCCAGGTTTTATGGTGAAGGGAGCAGTGACAAACCCTCTTGTTTTGAATGGATGGTCTTGTGTTGCCCTCTGGTAGAGAAATGGTTAAATTATGCACTCGTTGGAGTATGAAGGCAGTTCTTCTTTGCTGACAGATAGTTTGACCAGTGTCAGGTTATCCTGACGCGTTCAGCATACCTTCATTGCATCATAAATAAAACAGACAAATTACTTTTTTTTTTCCTGGGGTGGAATAAGTAGGAGGAAGGGGAGGGATAGAGATTGGGGTAGATGGGGGTTTGAGGGGGTGAAGAATTAGAAAGAAAAGAAAAAAGGGAGAGATCTTTGCAGACACTCTATGAATCTCTGCTTGGCAGCTGAGAACAATGAGAAAAGCAAGCAATTACCTCGAATCCTTCCCCTTATCCAGACATAGGAAATATATTCCTGCCTGAGCCTTTTTTCTCGTCTCTCTGCCTCCCTCCCTTGCCCTCCCTCTCTCTCTCTTTGCCCCTCTCCCTCTCTCCTTCCCCTTGTATTTCTAATTTAATTCTTTGAGGCAAGGCAGATGTAACAAAGAAAGGAGGGTCTGTGTCGATGGGCCACTTCCTCTATGGCAAACGTCCTTTTCCATTCCCTGCCCTGGCAGACTTCTGCAATCCCTGAAGAAGCATCCGTGAAAAATTAGTGGAAAGGTATTTTATAGCTCCAACTCTTACAGATTCTCCCAAATAAAGTAGTGTGAATACTAAATCACCCTGTTTGGGTGCAGGAGGCTGGTGTGTTCTTTATCTCCAGGAATTCACCCCAGAAGGGCAAACAGAGCCCTTTCTCTGTATTTCCCTCAACTCGTGTATTCAATGACCTCTTTACTAGTGTCCTCTATATTCTCCTGGAATCCCTGTAGGATTTAAGTTATTGTTCTTGAATCTTTTCTACCTTCCTTTTTCCAAAGCAACATTTGCAAATGTTTTCTTAGGTTGCCACGTCCGTAAAAAAGTTGTCCCTGGATGGTCCCACTCTGGCTGTCACCACCTTTGCTTACGGTGTCACCTGAAGGGAAATGGGCATTGCTGTGCCCTGGTACCCTGCACCAGCTTCTGTTTAGGAACTGTGTCTATTCACTGTGCTGTGGGAACAATAGTTTGCAGAAAGACATTTTGACCTTTTAATTGCTGTCAAACCTTTAGCTAGCAGATTTGTTTTTATTTCTGAGGGAATAAATAATACAGCTGTGATTGCTGCTGGTGGGATCGTTGAGCTTTTTGGTCAACCCTGATTCATGCACCAGCAGCTGAAGGTGTGGAGGTACCCTGGGTCTGCAGCATGCTGGACAAGTTGAGAATAGTGCCCAGAATTGCCCCTGTGCTCTCTGGCAGACGGGCTCAATGTGGCTTATGGGCTCAGCATCCAGCACAGCTGGAGCTGTAGGTATTTCACTCAGTGAGGTCCCCCCACAGGACCCCTCCACATGCTGTGTGCACCATATCTGCTCTGCAGGACTTTTTGGGTGCCTCAGGTGATGCTGCCATGTGCAGCTCCCAGAGCTATCACTGATAATTCACAGCTCAGCCCCATGATGGTCTGCCCCAGACGCTGCCCTCCCCAGCCAGGGTGCAAGCGATTCATCCCCTGTCCCGCTGCACTGGCGGGTCACAGCACAGCCCCCTTGGGGGTACCAGGCACCAGCTCTGCCCCCAAAGCTGAAATACTTGCCACTCTCCCATGAGCAGAGTCTGCCACCTGCAGAGGACCATGGGTACGAGCCCCCTGGTCAGCTGCCTCCCCCTTCCCCCATGGGATTTGGCACTGGGTTTTCAGGAGAACATCCATAATTTTGTTTGTGCTGCGCTCTCTTACCCAGACCTTTTCATTGCACTGTTTCCAATCACCCCAACACCTGCTTATTGTGATTTAAAAGTGGACAAATTGTCTGTTTCTGTTGCCTTTGCTTTTAGAAGGAAACTGAAACCACTATTAGACTTTTAATAATTTAAGATAAAAATGCCGTTCCTTAAGAACGTTTTCGGGCTATATTTTTGCAGTCGGGGGATAGAAAGGAACATTACAGGAAATTTAAAGGAGGCTTTTGGTATTAAATCTTCACCTTTTCCAGAAGATAACGCAATTCCGTAAATCTGTGAGAGACCTTTGTTTAACCCACCCCCCCGCTATCGCAGGCGAGATTTTATAGGCGCCTGTCTTGGTGCCGCTCAGAGGCTGTGTTTTACATAATACCCTTCAGCATCACTGATATTAACCTTGATGGCATTATTATTGCTATTTACAGCTCATATGCTGGTAATGGTAAACCTGAATGGGATTAATAAAATAAATTAAGTGATAGAAATATTAATGCTATTAACAATCAGTAACAATAGTTGACAGCATAAGAAAAGGAATAACCTGCCATTAACCAAGCAGGGTAAGGTATCTCTAGCCTACGCATAAAGGTGTCTGGCATTTCATTTTGATAAACCCTAGATTAATTTTCTTTCAAGCAACAACTTTTCCAGGGCCTTCATGCTTCTCTGTTTCAAAACTGAGCTGTTGGCACGTTTCCCACATCACCTTTCTGATGACCAAGAGCCCAGTTCGCTGTAGGGCAGGCTCAGGGCAGGAGCTATGTGATGAGAACAGAGCCCTTGGGCTCCAGCTGCTGCTGCTGCTGGGTTTTGGTCCCACAGCGATCGGCTTCATAAAGCTGCTGCAACACATTCCCTGTGCTCCCAGTTCACATTTCCAGCCAAAAAAAAAAAAATTACAGTCTACTTCTGGGTGCAAATTTCTGTCTGAAGGACTAACCAGTGCTGCATGACTGTTTCTGAATGTGCCATTCACATTTTCATGCATCCAGCGAGGGGGTCCCGAGAGCTGCTGTAGGAGCTGTTCAACATCAGTTTGCATTGATCTAATGTTGCATGGGTGGGCACTACTGGGAACCTCTCCTCTCCATCACTGCCACTGCAACACCAGCTTTGGAATGGAGGAAGGTGACTTTCTGATAGGCTGTGAAGGAACTGGTGACCTCTGGGCTTTCCAGGTGGGTTGCTGTGAGTTTTGCCAAAGCCTGTGAGAAGAGAAATGCCAGTCTGTCTTCCTTTTCATTCCTTATGGGAAATTTTTCCTATGGCAGAGTGCAGGTTTATCAGATGTGACCATGTTTCAGTGGGTTTCTGGACTAATGCACTGAGTGGCCTCACACCCCACTGCTCATGGGTCAGACACCAAGGCTGCTGTGGGGCTTATTTAAGCACGCTGGAAAATTCCCTGCCTAATAAGGTGAGCAAAGGGTGGGAAGAAAAAAGCATTGCTAATTTTTTTCCTCTTACGAATGCATCTTGCCAATCCTTTACAGCTGGCCAAAAGCTGGGATTTCTTGCACTAAGAAAGAAAGTGAGACCATAAATAAACCAGTGCAGGACACCTGGAAAGAATAAAGTGCCCTTCTCAACGTTGTAGGGGAGGAGGAATTGGTGTCTGCCTGGCTGGTACATGGAAGTGGAGTGGGGAAAGAAGCCCGGGATCTGGACCAGTGAGATGCTCACAATAGTTTTCTTTCATAACATTTTATCTGCTGAAGCATAGATTTTTAACATTACTGACAAGAGTAAATCCAGAATGAAGAGCCCTTGCCACTGTTCCAACAGTGCCATCTTTGGTCAGAATAGAGGCTGAAACCTATTGCTCAACACAAGCCCAAATTTCAACCCCCTCTGCTGAAGGCAGAAAATGAATCAGCTCCAAGAGCAGGGGATTCCCAGGAACGCGGAGGTAAATGGTGTTGCACGGTGGTGTGACAGTCTAGAGAACAGATTGTTAACTCTTTTCTTTCACATTTCAGACTATCTTGTGTCCAGATTTCAAATGTGTGGGATTTTGGCTATGGTAAGAAAATCCCTCTTTAAGTAATTCATGTCCTCTCTGGTTTCTGGGGGCGAGAAAAAGGTCAAACCACCTGAAATCCCCCCTAGATGACTCCTCTCAGTAGGAACTGGCTTCCTCTCAATTCTCAACCCCCCTTTTTAGAAGTGACTGAGGAGGAGTAGTGGACTGTAATCTAGAGACATGAAATATCACCATGAAAGTGCATTGTTTCACGGATGCACCTTATCTCTGATGCACTCCCTGCCATTCTTAGAACCTGATACTCTTTCCAAAGTGGTTCAGACCTGTCCATTTGTTATCTACACAGTGAGCAGATAAATAAGTACACATGCTTTTCCTCAGAACCTGGAAAAGCTTCAACCTGACATCCGGAGGGGCCCTGTGCCAGCAATGCCCATCACTGCACGCCTTTGGTCCTTTGCTGTGGTGGGAGGTGACAACTGTGCCCCTGCATTTCATGCATCTGCACGTTAGAGAGTGAGCCTCTGGCATCTGCTGCATTAAATGGGCATTTCTCACCAAGATGTATTTAATAGTTCTCCATGCTGTCTCCATCTTTGCTGTTCCACTCTTGACTACCAAGGTATTTCCTCTGTGGTTCTCTGACATCTAGTGTGTTCCATTCCTTCCCGCAAGCAGAGGTCTCTGTTTGGTGTCACCGTGCAGTGCCCTGATGCGGTGGCAGGATCCCGGGCAAAGCCTTACAGAGGGGAATGGGAGAGATTGCTCTGGCTTGTCCTAAGGGAAGTCACTGTAGGCAGTTAAGCAAATTCAGCAAATACAGAAACCAATAAATGACTGTCTTTTTGCAATAATGTGCTGATACACAGCTGGTGTATTTCAGTGCTGATTTAACACCCAAATGTTGATGTGGGACCACTTCTGGAGGGAAACAATTCCTTTGGTCCTGGAATTACTGAGTAGTCTTGTGATATTAAGAAAATTCCTCTTATTAAATTGATATTTGCCTTAATCATCCATTAGCCATTACTTAGCTCCATTAGCATTTGAGCCAATGTTATAGTTTATTTGAGGAAGAATACTATTTTCTGTTTAGTTTGTTCTTTATGAACTTAAAATGGCTGCACTGTGCTGTAAGATGGAGCCTCACTTCTGTATAGACAGAAATGGAATTAGCAAACGTAAACTGTATTCAAAATAGCGGTTCCTGTTTTATATCATGGTGTTTTGCCTTCCTCCTGGTACTCCTCTCCTTTCCTCATAAGCTATCCCAGTCCCTTTCTAGAGTGTAGCAAATAGTAATTACAGTGGAGATTTTTTTATCCACTGGTTTAACTTGCATATTTCTGCTTCTCTTGCAGTGAGGCTGCGAGGCTGCTAGTTAAAGTTACAGCACGACATTGGTTTTCCTACGCGCTTTTACTTGGAAGGCTTATAAGACTGCCTGGGAGAATTCCGGCCAGGTAAAGACCTGCCTTAAGATGTGTAAACCTGGGAATAATTTTTTTTTTTTTTTTAAATGTTACAAAAAAAAATTCCAAATACAATTTACTTTACTATTTTTAACTTGACATCATTCTGGCTGTGCATGTTTCTAAGCACCTTCAGTTCCCATTTATTTTAGTGGTCACCATCTCCTAACAGCAATTCAACATCTGAAAGGTTTGGATCCAAAAGGGTTTTGTAAGAATAATGCCAGACACGTGGGGGAGGGGGTCAAACGATCAAAGGGAGGGAGTTTAATATTGTTGCCTGAGCCTGGTTTGAGGCGCATGTTTTCTAAGCATGGCTTTTTTGTTGTTTTTTTCCTTTTCTTTTACACTGACTCCAAGTCAGCCCTTTAGCAAGTCACTTAACCCCTAAATCTATTTTTCCGTCTGAAACCAATAACACCATAGTGATAAGGAATCTGTAAGTACTAATTATTCTTCTTATTATTCATAATTTTACTCCAAGTGGGGCTGGCATTAGGTGTAATTGTTTTTATTAGAGAATAACACTGGCAACAACCATTTATAAACATTGGTAAATCTGTAGAAACATTTACTCTCAAAGTTTCATGAAGCTTTTTATGATTTCCACACATATTGTGGTTAACGTTTCCAATTAAGCTATCATACATACTGCATATATTATGTAATTATACTAGACAGAGAAGGAGCAACTTAAAAATTACAAGACAAGGACACATACAAAACAAAAATTTAATTAAAAATGTGAAAGGCAGAAGAGGCAGAGAGAAAAACAAATTTCAGGAAATTAATAGTCTAGATTAAAAATTATTCAGTACCCTAACTCTAATGGGATACCATTTTAATATTCAGCATTCCATGCCAATATTGGATGTTTAAATCCTGAAATGTGAATTTCCATGCTTTTGTGACATTGACTCACAATCTTAAAGTCCTTTTAATGTACTTTTTGTTGTGTAAATCTGTGTAAGTACCATCAGTCATCAAACTTGACATCTGATGGCGTGATGTAGACCCAGCCTGCATGTATTAGGGCTTTTTGTGTTTGTGCAGTGGAACCTACTTACACAAATTCCACTGAAGGCATAAACCTGTTAAAGGAATACATTTTCTTTACACTGAAACAATAGACCTGCATCAAAGGAACATCCAGGGAAAGAATAAGTAATTAAAAAAGATAAATTTCTTTTCTGCAAAAAGGCAAAACGTACTGACAGTCTGACCCGCAGAAGAAATGATTCTGTTGACTTATAAAGGCAGTGTGCAAACCAAATTAGAATTTAGATGATCATTTAAAAATTATCAAACAAGAATCCAACCAACACCTTGTGCTTTTAATGCACTGCTATGGCTTGAGGTGATTTAGAAAAACTTAAGGAAAATGTGAATCAGAACATTCCTAGCATCCTTAACACTATTCTGTTCTTACCCTCTGAACTTCAGATCAAGGCTAAAGCTTAACTTAGAGACTTGGTTATAACAAGCAAGAAGCCACAAACAACATTTTTAAATGGTGATCCCAGTGCCACCATCAGGGTAGAGGCATCTTCCAAACACTCAGCTGAGAGGATGGGATGGGTGTCCATTCCCTAAAACCTCTGTCCCACCACGGCCACCTGCAGTGTTATGCTCTTCCCATCTGTGGGGAAAGTGGACTAAAGAAAAGGGGCTTAGGAGCAGGGTTTGCTTCTGGCAGGACAGAAGCTGGTTTTTATTTTAAAGATGAGAATGCTGATGTCCGCACTGACTATGGAGAGGTCTCTGAAAAGTGCCAGGAAAAGGCCTCATAAAGTTATAAAGTATATTCTTCAAAATCTTTTTTCCAGTGGGGCAGAGGGGAATGGCACAATGCTCAGGGAAAAAGGGAGAGCTACTCTACGCACAACCTGGTGAAGGTCCTGCTGGAAGACCAGGCTGGTTGCTGGATTGAGCTTTCTGGCACTGTGCTTGCAGGGATTGCCCAGCTGACATGTATGCATGATGATATGCATATCTGGATGAAGATAGACATGCTAAGTCCATCACTGTGAGCACCAGGCAGAACACCCCATCACTAGACTTCTTCAAGGCTGGGTGTCTGGATGTCCAGCAGCCTCGCTGTCAGCACTCCTGAAGTCCTGCTTTTCCCTGTGCAAGAAAAACCTCTTCAGAAACACAGGTGGGAGTGCAGCTATGACACACAGTGCCAAGCATGGTATTTGCCCCAAGTGGCAAAGAGCTGTCCTGATGCCTTGAACCAATGAAAAAGTGGTCTGCCTGCAGCTACAGCACGCACCAGGAGCTGAACCGCTGTCCCTCTGGCCAATCCATTACTCCTATGGCACATTAAAGGCATTCAGATTCCCTTATGAATTTAAAGTATATTATTTACCTACCTGACATACTTGAGCTCTAAGTATACTTTTATGGGTATCTGCTCTGCATTTGGCACTCCTAGCTGGAGTTTGGGCCAAATTTGGCCTGTAAGTAGATTCATTGCTGTCATTTGGATTTGTAGTGGCAGCATTTGCCCATTATTGTGTTATTTTAATTCCCTCAAGAATCTAATGAAAATTAAGTGAAAAAATAAGGCTTTCTTTATTCTATTTTCAGAATGATGGATTGATAGAAGGACAGGCAACTCATACTTGTAGGCTGAAGATTTTATGCATATATACATAACAGATATGGAGACAGAATTTTTCCCTCATGGCAATGGAATGGTTTTGATAGTCTTCATTAAAATAGATTTGAAAATACCATTTGTTTTATGTTTAAACCTTAAATTAAATTTTTCAATAATAAAGTATGCTTATTATAACCCAATTCTATCAATCACTGAAATGAACAGCACATTGGTGGGTTCAATCAAGTAAATAAATATGTTATTTTATTGCATGTCAGGAAGGTTTCTTGGATAGAATTCTTCCCTCTGAACTGGCGGGTTAGAGGTTTAAGCATTGTATCAAAGATTTTTACTAACATAGAGTGCTGATCCTGCCTCAGAGTGCCCCAAACAGAGGTTGGCAGTTCAGATGAAGTGTAAAAGCACCTCATGCTCTGTCCAAGCCAGTGGTAGTGTTCTCCTGGACCATTTGAAGAGGTGCCACTCAGGGCCTCAGTAAAGGGTACCTCTTTTTAGTTGTGGTATTTTGAGATATAATGTGATGTGTGATATTCTGCAAAGATAGTTTTTTAGTTGTTGCTATAGATCTTCCAGCTGTTGCATTTGCCTGGGGTCACTGTGATAGTTAAACTGACCATTTTAGTAAGTGTTTGGAGAGACCTTGGGTAAGAAAAGAGTTTCAGATAAAATTCAAAAAGGCCACATTCTTTGCTGGAAACAGGCATGGGTACGGAGGGCATCTTGCTCCTTGGTCAGTTCAGAGTTTTGCACTACAAAGACTTTGCGAAATTTTTCCTTTGCACAATAATTCCCTACAGAAGGTAGGACAGCTATCCTCTCAGCTGGACAGATACGGCTGGGTGAACCTTGAGTGAATCTTGAACATGTCTGAGAACCATGCGAAACCTTCTCGAGCTGCTTGAGCCGGGCCCTAAGCCTCCACGTCCCAGGCTTCTGTCTCCACTAGGATCAGAGCAGCTCTAGGAAAAAGGTGCAGCCACCTCTCTGCTGTTGTATTCCTGTGACTGATCACTGTACCAGACACACATTCTGTTTTCCTTAATGTCTCAGACGTGTATGGAGTACTGAACCCCCCCCCCCCCGAGATGGCTGCTGATGCTGAGTGCAGACGTGAGATGGGCTGTGTCCATTGGTTGTGTCCTGCACTCTGACATTGCTCTGTGTATGTGGAATGTTGCTGGCCATGCCCAGCCTATGCTGCCTCTCCCAGTGGCACAGGACAGACAGTCCCTTGCACAGAGCAGCTCTGCTGCAGCAGGCATTAACTGAGCTCACTGGCTGGCGTGCAGATGGTGCAGGTCGTGGGGCACAACTCTCATTAACTTGTAGCTGAAAGCCTGTGCTCTTGCATGCTATAATATCATGGCCTGTGAGTGCTCTATAAAAGGAGACCCAAATGAATCATATTACAGTAGCCTGGAGAAGAGGTCACAAATCTTTTTGAAGAAGAGCCACTTCTGACCACTGCTGAAACATGAACTTCCACGTGTATTCTGTTATAAAAAATGAATTCCATGTTGGGAAACTTATTGACATGTTTGGGCATAGCTCATAGACAGGAATTGCTACTAACACCCCAATGACACCTTCCAGATGTTCTCCCCTCAACAATTATCTGTCTTCTCCAGGCTGTCTTACTGATCCACAGACTTCTCTGGGCAGGCAGGATGACAGCTGCTGAAGGCCACCAACAGGTTTGGCAGAGGTGGGAATATTCTGGCAGGTTGAATAAATTCTGAGTATTTTGTGTTATCTGTCATTAACATGGCTAAAATGAAAGAGCAGGGACAGAGTTCAAAGAAAGTCTCTTGTTCAAACACAGAGGGTGTTGCCCCTCCAGCTTCTCCTGGAAAAAGCAGAATTTCATGATCAGGTTTCTGTTCTTCCAGCCTATACTGGTCACCATGTAGAGTGTGGGTCTACACACAGATGTGTATACCAAGGTATGTACGACTTAGAGGTGGTGATGTAGCAGATCATCAACTACCATGAGTGTCACAGAGAGAAAACTGTCTATGACAGGTTGAAGGCTGTTACCAAATTAATGGAAAGCATGAGAAGGTGAGAGGCACTCCCCATGGGCTATTTTAGCAAAGCAGGTTGGTCCCAGTGCACAGTGATTAATCCAAAATCCCAGTGGTCTCATAAGGCTGTGAGGCTCCAGCCTGCAGGTTCCAGACCCTACTCTCATCAGTGTCCAAGGGTCTGTTTCATCTCCCAGCCCACCCTGCTGTCACTTGAATGGGGCAGCAGTCAATGCAGCACTCAGGTACAAGCAGAAAGTTTAAAAAACATTTTACCAAGAGGACAAAGTGGAAGAAAAATGTTTTTCACCAGATAACAGGTGAAATATCTTTGCAAAGCTGTTTTGGGGTTGAAACACGAAGAGCAGAGCTTGCATGGGTCTTTTGTTTTACAGAATTTACAAAAGCACAGCAAGCAGCTGCAGCAAAGCCCACGGAAAGGATTGCTTGGCTATGTGGGCAGTGCTGAGGAAAAGGGGGTTATCAATTCAAACCAGAAATAACATAATATCTGATCTGGGCTGGCAGTTTCTCACCCTCTCCTCACTTTTTGTCCCTTGGGAAGTAAAAAAACCTGAGAAGAACAGAACTTAGTTTTTAAGAAAAAAAAAAAGAAAAAAAAGATAAAAGGAGACAAAATTTAGGTTGCCTGGATGCCTTCAGAATGTAAAGCCAACAGTCCTCAAACTGGGGCGCAAATGCAACACTCCTGAGATTACTGTTAATTGTGTTTTGCTGTTTGTGACTTGAGTCTCATGATGTCATTTAATCTTTATCTGTGAATGAACCTGGGTATAACATAATGTGAACATGACAAAGTGTGCTGGAATGCCAAAAGCTAAAGAGAAACATATGACTTCTGGGCTAAATACCTGCTTTGCCCTAGTATCTAAGAAGAAAAAAGTTGGGATGTGAAAACAGGGTGAACAGTAAGAAGAGAAAAAAATTTGGCACGTCTTTTGTTGAAACTCTATCCTCCCTCTCCCTCGTATGCCCAGAAACCATCTGCAAACTTTTCAATCATTTTTTAGGATACAGTGAATTTTATCATAATTTTGTCAACCAAAACCATATGTTCTTTTTCTATTGACAACATAGAATAACAAAATGATATTTGTTCAAACCACAAGGCAGGTAATAAATAACTGTAGACACACTGCTATGTTACAACTTAATGTTGTTTTCTTTTTTAAAGAAAAGTATTGAATATTACCAAAAAATTTAATTTGGGAGGTAAAGTAAACTTCTGAAGAGAAAACCATCTGAGAGGAAGCTTGTGGCTCAATAACTTTCCCCTTCCTGTTAGACCAATTCTAGCTCGTTGTCCTGAGGCCATAATAAAATGAGATCTTCCACTGCCTGCCCTCATCTGTGCATGGTGTCGATGTAGACACAAACTGCAGGTAACTGCTGCAGCATGTCCCTGCTGCACTCACATTTTGCAGTCGGCTGCCTGAGCTCACACTGGCCATTGCTCTGAGAAGCTTGGGTCCCTGAGGTTGAAAGATTAAATGTGAATTGAAGTAATTCAGGACATGCTTCTTAGTAATACAGCTGCCAAGAAATATCTTTCCTTACTGATGTTAGACAAGCTAATCTTTTCAGGTGTGACCAAATATTGCCAGAACCATGCAAAAGTCATCACTCTAGAGCATGGGAATAGTCCTGCTCTAGGTTCTCTGGTGACAAGTGACATTTGCTTATTCTTTGGTTCTAAAAATGCAGAAATCTGGAGCACAAGTAGCTGCCTAAAGCACTTTGGAGAAGTCAGCCTTTTTTTCTTTGCTTTTCTTCTCTGTGACTCTGTGCATGTGGATGGAGGAAGCTGTTGCAAACAGCAGTGAGCCCAGCTGCTAGTTATCAAAATTCCGACAGTCAACATGGCATGGATATATTAATGGTGTAATTAACCACTGTAAAAGGTTACTGAAGAAGCTGGTGGACTCTGTCTCAGGTATCTATAACTTGGACCCGCAACTTTCCTGGTCAGCGCTTCGACAAGCCTTTGAGCTTAAAGGATGAAAATTATTATAGTGTGGTTACACCAAGTTTGGGTCAAGTGATTTATAGAAAAATATCTAAGAATCCATGTGTAGACAAATGTATGGTTTTAATATGATTACATTATATATATTATATATATATTACATTAATAAACATGCAATTGTCATTGTGTTAACAGTGATAAACATGCTTAGGTTTTATAGTAATGCTTCATTAAGGTTGACTTGGGGGCTTGCTTGGATCCCTGCCACTTGCCTTTGCACAGCTGCTCTTTACCTGGGCATTAAAGTGGATGCAGAAAAGCTTGTGCTCCACTGCAAAGTGCTCTGCGATCTGACAATGAAAAGCTACAGGTAAAACTCTCTGTTGGAAAGGTTACTGCATTCTCCTGGCTGTATCCATTTTAATACAGTACTTGCTCACATGCCTTCATTAGCCATAGAGTTTGACTCTCCCAAATTGTTTTCATTTTTTTCTTCTACTTAAGAATGAGACAAACTGAAAGACATAAAACTTGGTCTGAAAAATTTACTTTTAAAACTATGCTTATTTATTATAATAATACCCCAAGACTTCAGCTGGGATGTGGCCTTGGGGTGTTGTGATCAAGCAGGAAGACAGAAAGTTCCCCTTGAAATCTTCTGAATCTGAACAGCACAAAGGAAAAGAGGGGAAGTTCTATA
This sequence comes from Psilopsiagon aurifrons, assembly GCA_025447955.1. Classification (NCBI taxonomy): domain Eukaryota; kingdom Metazoa; phylum Chordata; class Aves; order Psittaciformes; family Psittacidae; genus Psilopsiagon; species Psilopsiagon aurifrons. The sequence goes on from JAOEHY010008744.1 coordinate 16,226, forward strand.
ATTTTTCAGCAATGATAATGATAAAATAATTAACAGACTTTGCACGTCTTTAAAACTCTCCTGCTAAGTTCTTGATGATCTTAACAAATAATCAATTAAAGCCTTCTGAGATTAGTGAGCATTATTATCCCTGGTTTATGGATTAGGTACAAAGGGATTAAATTCTCAGCCCTGTACACCAGCGATAGCATTCTCCTGCCCCAAGCCCTTGTGCACTGGTGTAAATACCACTGCACGACATGACACAAGAGCGCTTCTGAGGCACTTTTTAGGATGCCCCATGGGAGAATCCGAGGGACATCCAGCTGTTTGATCAGTTAATACTGATCTTTGATTAGTTAATACCTTCTCCTGTTCTAACATGATTTCTCAGGTCAGTTCAACCAGTTTTCAAGTTGTATTTAAAAAGGTAATGATGCAAAAAGGAGAATACTGGATATTACATGTGAGACCCACTTGGCAGATGAAAAGAATGTCCTACAGAAAATATGATGTAGCTGAAGACGTGCTTTACAGTCAACACCACCACCACAGCTGCTGCATTCCTCAGTGAGTGCTCTTCATGGAGCAGGGAGTGCTTCAGGGAAATGGTGCTCTGCGTGTGGCTTCTTTAGAGCTCGAGATGTAGGATCACCACAAAATTGCTCTTACAAATAAATCCATGCGTAAATCCATACACGTGTTGGTTGGAGAGATGCAAGTTGCTGCCACTTGTAGACCACAAAATCTACAACAAGCAGGTGTATGAAGTCCTCACACACCTTACCTGGTGTTAATGAAGTCAGCCCTTCCTTGGGTGCTCCTCTTCACTGTGCAAAAGGTGCCTGAGCCAAATTGCAGCAGTGAAGATGTAGCTGGCTGTCGGGGTTTAGAGTTGTGCTTTTGTCCCAAGTGTCACCCCAAGGACAATATTTGGAAGAGGATCGGTGGTAACAATGGTGGAGAGCTGTTCTTGAGAGGTGAGTAGTCCAAAAGTGGGTGTTCCTCTGGCTGTGGGGTGGTCAAGACAGTTATGTGTTGGGCAGTGAGGTGGAAAATGTATTTTCTGAGGTGGGGTGAGAGTTGAGACCTCAGTGTAGGCTGAGTCTTCTCCTGCTGTGGATGTTGTGCCTCTGCTGCAGCAAGAGTCTGGATATGGTACCACTATCGCATGGAGGGGGCCCGCTGGGATCAGAGAGCCCTGTGGGTCCTTCACCCAAAAGGTGATGCTTCTGCTCTAAGCTGTGTGCATCCAATTAGAGATACTTCTCGCCTCCCAGTCTGTAACAAACTGCCTTTGGGTCCAGTGTTTAACCTTCTGCATGGCTGCTCCAAGGAAGTGAACTTCCTTGTTGAACTTATTACACCACAAAAGGGGTTGTTCGATACATGCCTTAGTGAGCAAATCCATTTCTCCAGGAGAATTAGGGGAATGGGGCAACTGGTTGACATGTGAAAGATGTGTTAGAGCTATTCAGAGGGTTTTGGTGGCAAATGTAGCAGAGACGGTGTTTTGTTGTTTTTTGTTGTTTTTTTTTTTTTTTTGTTATCCTCCAACAGATGCTATGTTTTCCATCCCTTTCACTGTTTAATATAAGATTTTCTTCTGCCTCTTTGTTTATGTGGAAATCAAAGACAATGCTTCTGTTACAGAAATGTGGTCCATTTTCTTAGGAATATGAGATTTTCAGGACAAAGCACCTGTGCCCACAGTTTCTTTTTGGTCAAATTGAAAGGGAGAACATGGGTTGTGTTTTGAAGTGAAAATTACACAATTTTTCTATTTCTGAAGACATCTCATTAACACCTAATTTCCAGGTAAAGGAGCAACTTGATTTTCCTTCCTTTTCGAACGCTGAATGAGAGGCATTTCATAACTATTTTCTTTAACGGGCTTGAGCCTGAAAGGATCCATGGTGTCTTTCATAGCTCATCTCCACTCATCTCTCCATCTATGTTGTAAATCCGAGCAGTTGATACCAGCCTTTTTTTCTCTTCAATATTTTAATATTGCATATAATATTTAACAAGCACAGAAATGATGAAAATGCCACTGAATGTGTGACATACGACAGAACTGAATTAAAGCTGAAAGAACCCTTGTTTTTAACATACATTCATGATGGTTTTGTATTGTGTTGTTCTGGTTTTAAACCCAAACAGAAACCACTCCAACTTCACTACAGGAACTTTAAGAGGCTACATGATTTGAAGGTCAAGGTGCTAATAAACACAAGGACCCTGTTCTCAGTACACTTAAAAGAAAAACAAGATTAGATCCTTTCACAGCTGACTCAGTTTGGAGACCAGAGTTTTAAAAAGGCACCTTCTGCATTCAAAATCCAGAATGTGATCCCATCAGGGCAGGTCCTCCATGTGAGTGTGGGGTACAGTGTGGACGGGGTGAGGGCCAGGAAGGGAAGCTTAGTTAGAGAAAGTGCTACTTAAAGTAAATGCTGATGATTTAAAATGTTATTCCTTCTGTGCTTTTAGAGAGAGAGAGAGAAAAAAAGAGGGAAAAAAAAAGGTAATAAAGGCTCCCAGCCTGTACCTCATCTCCAGTCACTCCTGTGAAATTCCCAGGAGAGCATCCAGGCTCCCCTCTCCCCCTCTTTAAAAATGGTGGACCTGGAACCACTTACAAGAGAGGCTTAATAAGAGGCAAATGTGTTTTATATTTTGTATCTTGTTAAGTGAAAAAAGATGGATTCTCACAAGTAGTCTCCTGGTGCAGATTTGAGTGGTCTATGCATGCAAATGTTGTGATGCTTCGTCTGCCAGCATCCCGTTTCAGTCCCCCTTGGCCACTTAAAATCCCACCCCCCAGAGCAAGCAGAGATGAAATTGCTTCATTTGTACAATGGATCTGCAGATTTGGGAGCTTGTTTCTATCTGATTTGCTGATAATTTACTCCTCATCTGTTTTTTTTTTTGTTTCCCTTGTCTTCCCTTCCACCCCCCTTAGAAAGAAAACAGTGTCTCAGCTCACATCTCTTCCCTAAGGAGGGAGGAATTGTTTCAGTGGGCTGAGAGTATGTTTGAAAGCAACTGAAAAAAAACGAAAAAGACCTACACAAAGATGGCACATTTATTACAGGACAAGAAACCCCCTTTGCAACTGAAAAACACGAGTAAAATTTTCAATTTACATTCCTGATTGCTGAAAAATCTGCTAGGAAAATGTAACTTGAAAATACACAGTATGTTCTGTGAAGGTGTGTGCTGAACAGCAAGACATATTCCCCCTCTGATAATCAGTTTTATGACCTTTTGGTGCAAGATAGTGTCATGCTTACTGTCTGCTTTCACTATTCAGTGTTGAGGAAACGCATTATATTTGTCTTTGATCCAGAGATCTGGATTGCTAAAACTGATGGCTACAATTAAAGACAGTCCTGCTGAAAACCTGACCTCTGTCTGCTCTCAACTTCATGTAAACTTTTCAATATGGATGTAATTTAGAATTAAATTACCCATGCTTTATTGCTTTTTAGCACAGCTCTGTCCTGTTGCCTTTTAAAAATATAAAGAGTAACATAAAAGAAAAATTGCACTGCATCTGCTTAATTATGTAATTATATACTTGTTTTCCTACATTTAGAAACCTTTCTGTGTGTGTTGTCTACAGAAAAGCTGTAGTACTTGAGGTAGATTACTTCACTGTGTTCTCAGAGCATATCCAGAAGAAAACATGCAACTGCACTTGAGAGTGTTGCTGTTGTGAAGGGCTTTTGTTGAACTGTGCTCCCTTTTTTAGGGCAGCCCAATAAGCCCATGAGGTTTCTTTTTTTTCCCTCAGACATTAAACATGACATCAGACCCCAATTTTCACTCTGTGGTCTTGTAGGCATTCTGTTTAAATGAGAACTAAACTCCTCAGCTTTAGGAGATCATGGAAATCACAGACAGTGTGATAGGAAGGGACTAGGAGGCATCATCTGATCTCTCCATACTTCTAAAAGGAAAAAAAACAACACAGGATTTAGTGGCCAGGAGTCTACAGGCTCCTGTTATCTTGTGCCAGAAGCTACTGTACTGGCGCTGGTGCCTCCAGCTCCTCCCTCAACCAGTTGCTCAAGATGTGGGCACCCTGCACTGCTGCTGACACCCGTTGGGTGTCATAATCCCTGACTGTTCCATCCAAACTTTCTCCCACTCCAACTCCTCAGCAAAGCACCAGTGCTTTGTCCAATTTGCCCTCATCCAGCCACCTCGGGATCCCACTTGTGATTCTGAAGTGAAACAAAATGGAGTGTTTTTTGAATTCACAGCAAGGCCTGGTCATTGTGGGTCCCAACTAGCTTCTCCAGTCTCCATTCCTTGTAGACATGAAGGATAAGAGTGAAATTGAGCAACTTGTCACCTGGCAGCTGCTTGTACGCTCCGTGGTGGCTACAGGCCAGAGAGCTCGCAGCCTGAAGTGATGGAGATGCTTCCTAGGCATGATGTTGTAGTAGTTGTTATTCCTGCTGTTATGGTTTGTCCTGTTGCTGTGTAAATTGTAATTTAGATACTTTAAATGGGACTACAAGTCTGTTTTAATGTGTCATAACGCAGGCTGTATCACCAGGGCTCATGCAGCCACGGCTCAGTCTCCTGTGTGAGACTGGGTCCAGGCTCCTCTTTGTGAGAGAGCTGCTGCTTCCGAATGTGTAGCAGAAGCCAAACAGCCATAGCTGCTGATTGCTCCAAAGGCAACGGAAAGAGGAAAGACAGACAAGTCAGCCTCACCTCTGTGCCTGGAGCACGTTCTCCTGGAATGCATGCTGAGGCACATGAAAAACAACAAGGTGCTTGGTGGCAGCCAGCATGGCTTCACTGAGGAGAAATCCTGCCTGACCAATCTGGTGGCCTTCTA
>JAOEHY010008744.1:21662-42945 GCA_025447955.1 Psilopsiagon aurifrons
TGGAGACCTCAGAGCAGCCTTCCAGTGCCTGAAGGGGGCTATAGGGATGCTGGGGAGGGACTCTTCATTAGGGACTGTAGTGACAGGACAAGGGGTAATGGGGTCAGACTTAAACAGGGGAAGTTTAGATTGGACATGAGGAAGAAGTCCTTTACTGTGAGGGTGGTGAGGCACTGGAGTGGGTTGCCCAGGGAAGCTGTGAATGCTCCATCCCTGGAGGTGCTCAAGGCCTGGTTGGACATAGCCTCAGGTGGCATGGTTTAGTGGAAGGTGTCCCTGCCCATGGCAGGGGGGTTGGAACTGGATGAGCTTAAGGTCCTTTCCAGCACTAACTGTTCTATGATTCTGTCATTTTCAGAAGTATCATGAGAACTGCAGGTTTCCTTCTGGACTCTGGCATGTTGAATATATTATGGGAAGAAGTTTCTGTCACAGCCACTCAGGTACTAAATTGAATAAAAAAACAGGTATCAAAATGTTTCACCCAGGGTAGGTAAATACGATTTTTTAGAGACTTAAAATGTATAATTATTAGATTAAAAATAATCAAAAATTAATCTAACAGGTGCAGTTTACAGCCTAATGTAGCTGAATCTATTGCCTTCTCTTTCACACTGCCGTACTTTGGCCCTCTTCTTCTTAAAGAACAAATGCAGCATCTACTAGAAAAGAAGCAACACTGACTGCATTGAATTTTGACTTCCATGCAAAAATGTACCTGCAGCCCATTAGGAAACTGCTGGGAGTTCGATTTGTATCTTACCTAGCTTTTCTTATGACTTCATTTTGTGGGTTGAGAGCCCTCACTTCAAAAGCAAAAATAAACAAATCAAAATTTACCTGTGGGTGATCCCCCGCAGCTTCTCCAGCTGTTGTTTGAATAAGGGTCCATCACAGTTTTGTTTCGTTGTGTGTCATCTACCTCCCTGCTGCTGCCTGTGTTTGCTCATAGTACTTTGCCTTTATGGGGACACAGGAGCACGTCGACCATATGGGCAGGTGTTGAGAAGCAATATGCAACTGTGACAACTGGAAAATATAATTATCTCCCTTCCTGAGACCCAGATAAGCTTTCTGTTTCCCAGGAGAGTGAAACTAGGAATGACTTCTAAAGCAAAAGTACTGCTAGAAGTTTCCCGTTGCTGTTAATGCCTCTTACCCCTCTTCCCACTGCATGTGTTGGCGTGCAGTGATGTTGGTGGTGCCTGTAGGGTCATGGGAGAGGTTGGCAGCATCCTGCAGCTTGCACCAGTGATGCAGGGAAAGCATGAAAAGATAATTAAGCTGAGGAGCAAGGGATGTCTGTGGGGGAGGGGAGAAGAAGAGGAAGCTTCACTCACACTTTTTACCCAGCTAAAAACGGTGCTGTGAAAAAATGGAATTTTTCACCTAAATATGTGTCGATTGAAAATCTTTGACCTTTAACATGAAAACCAACAACTCATTTTTGAAAGCAAATTTATTTTTTTTTTTCCACTGGTGGTTAAACTGAGCCATACAATTAATTTCATAAATGAACTGATGGACTTCCCCCCCCCCAAAAAAAAAAACCAACAAAAACCAGAGAAAATGCTTCCTGACAAGCTTTAATAAAAACACAGTTAAGGGGATGTTTTCTCATGTGGATTCCATTTCCTGCAATGCTGAGCCCAGAAGCCCAGACCTGTGCTGTCTGTGTGCTTTTCACATGGAGGGTTTGTGTGTGTAGCTCTGTAGCTAAGAGGAAAACACGGGAGTGTTTTGAAGAGTAAAATCTGTGAACAGCTTAATGGTCTGAAGGTAAAGTCGGTGCACGTGTGAAACGTAATGGAGAGCTAATGGGGCTTGGGAGAGAAAGGAGAGCATAAATTACATGTTGAGCATTCTGGGATTTGATGGTGGAAGTGTGGTACAAATGCTTAGCTATCGTCTGGCAAAAAGGCAAAGTTCTGGAATCACTTCTGTAAGGATGCTGGTGCAAAATAACCCTTTTGTGTCCTCATCAGCATCCACAATAACAAATACCTGATAGAGCTGCAGGCTTCATCCCAGAAGATGCCAGGCAGGGAGCAAGGAGCTAGTGTAGGGAGCTGGGTATTGAGCAGTGATTTGCTGGGGGCCAGGGCTGCTGAGGAGGGTGATGAGCTACTGCCTGGGATTGTCCAGGGAGCAGAGCTGGCAGCAGGGCTGAGTGGCAAAGCAAGCTCTTGCTGTGGGAAATGGGATTGTGCTGCAGCTGCCTCCTCTACCAGCTCAGGATGCGCTTGCTTCTGTACCGGCTACTGCAGCTGATATGGGGCTATGACCCAGAGCATGTGTCCAGTGGACAACAGGCACTGCAGGGAATGACCTTTCCCATTACCGACTCTGGTGCACTGATGTCACTGCAAAGACATGAGGGTTGGCAGGATTTGTCCTTTATTGAAGCATAAAGCTGACATGTGGCCTATGCATCCTCCATTCAGAGCTGTGTTTACAGAAAAAGGGGACTGCAGGAGAGCCTTATTTTACATACATATTAACTTAAAATATCTAATACATATAACATATTCTTTCCTCTCAGAACTTCCAGCTGGCTACAGGTGTGCTGGAGAAAGGCACAGTGCAGGGATGATGCCCTGCTGGTTGTGGCTCCCTGGATTCATCTCTGGCAGCCACCCTCTGCACTGTGGCTTCGTGACATGGTCTTGCCAGCAGAGATTGGGATCTAGGACTAAGAGGCTGCTTTGGGCTCAAGACATTTGAGGGCTCCCTGTGCATGTGAAATGAAAGGTGCTGGAGCAGGAGGTAGGGTGCAGGGAGGGCAGCAGTGCCCTTGTGCTCACTGCCCCATGCCTTTGGTTTCAGGAGGTTTGGGGAGGTTTGCCAAATAACTGCCACACAGAGAGGGTGGATGCAGAGGAGCAGGCACCTGCTGGCTCTCTTGTGGGAAGTGTTAAATAAAACCTATTTCTTGAGCTGGGACACACTGAGCTGGAAAACCTTCTAGCTGTCCCCACTCACGCAAATGAAGTGGCCAGTGGCAGGTTTGTGCCTGCCCTGCTGCATGTCACTGTGTGGCTGTGTGATGGCAGCATGGTTGCGTGTGTGTGTGCTCTCTGGTAGAGAAAACCATGACTAGGGAGCTGACAGCATGTGCCTCTTCTCTCCCTAACGCAGTGCTCTGTTCTGCATTAACAGACCAAATTCTTCAGAAAAGGGAAAAAGAAATGTCAAGTTAGACTGGTGTGACTGCCCACCTGTGTACTACTTTTCCTTTTCAATCCCTGCAATTAGAAAGTGAATTAAATCACAACTTGTGTGAGGTGGGGTTTTGTTTTTACCATTAACTACTCTAACTCTGGGTATTTTTTTATATTAGAATAAACATTGACAGTTTTGCATCTGTCTGCATTTTGCTGCTGGGCATGGTCAGTGTCAGGGAGTTCCCAAGTTTAATTTGCATTTGTGGAAAGAAATACCCCTTATTGGTTTTGAATACATCACCTTTTAATTTCATGGGAGATGTGCAGGTACTTTCTCATAGCTTCTGGGTTATGAGATAGCCCAGAAGCAGCTGATCTACCCCCTGTAGGTTGTTCATTATCTCATACGCTGCTGTTATATCTCCTCTTATTTATTGCTTAGTTAAGGCGAAAAAAAACCCCAAAACAACAACAAAAAGTCTTTCAGTCACTGGTCACAAGACAGATTTGCCATATTGCTCATCATTCCTGATGGTTTGTTCTGAATCACCTCTAATTATGTAATACTATTTTTGAAATAAGCTGGTCACGGCTATACATTACAGCTGAGAATACTGGATTTACATGTGCTACAAATAATTTTCCCATATTATCCAGCGTCCCAACTTACCGGCTTTACTGACCATGATATTTCAGCCTTATCGATTCTAGCATCCCATTCTAGTAACTTCAGGCCTTCAAGCCAAAATGCAGCAGCCATGATCCCTGCCTGCCCTGTTACTCAGCCCTGGCATTTCCACCTTTCAAGCTTCTTCCCTGGTTTCCTCTTGCACCATAGGGAAGCTCAGGTTTGCTGCTGTTCTCTGCACTATGTGGTCCCAACCTCTCTGCAGCTGTCTTGGAGCTGATGTCTCTGTGTCTTTCCTGGCCTTTCCACCAGTCCTTGGAGCTTCTCACTCCATTACTCGGCACGCTTCTCCTTTCTTCAAGTCCCTTCTAAAAAGGTTAGTTCCTGGGAGGGCTGCACAGGCTCTGATCCATGTCACTGAAATACTTCCATCATCCTTCAATGCTGAAGCAGAACTTAAAAATGATAAACTAAATACCTGATCCCTCAACAGTTACACATGCAGATTGTCTTGAGTTTAAAAGAAATGCTCATCTGAGAAAATTAATATATGAAGATATTTTTCAGTAAGGAAAAATCCTTAGGGTTTGGAGGTTTTTTCCTTTGTTACACAGAATTTTGAGCCTCAGTAAATGCTCATTAGAATTATAGGGTTACTTAGATGCTTAAAATTTAGATAGAGTCCTACCTGACCCTCCAAACCAGTCTGTGCACTGCAGCATTGGAAGTATTTCCCACATTTGCCAAACAGGAAAATTTTGTATTTTCTAATTATGCTGATTCCTGATTTGTACTAAAATTTGTTTTTTATGTTGTCACATTTCCATTTTTTTTTAAATAGATGAATATTTCAAACAGATATAAAACAGAATAAAGAAAATGCGAAGCTATGTAGCAGAAATTAAGTGTGAATAATGGAAGAGAAATTTCCAGGTTTTGTCAAGAAGCAAAATGTGACTTCATTGGTTTGTGTAATTTTTGGTATGAGTCAAGCAATTGAGGTTAAGATGTCTGTTTGATATTTAGAAAAAGATTTGAGGCTTTAATAAGGGAATCCTCTGCCTGCCTCATCCATCATTTGTCATCCTCATCCATCCAAACACCACTGTAAATTTGTCAGACCCTTTTCCATATTCAGTACTTGTATAAATAATGGCCATTGCAAGCAGAAAAAAGGCAACATGCATTTCCTGTTTCTGTCCTGTCTCCAGTCATACCCATGGAAATGTTTATCAGATTTCTGCCTTCAAAATACTCCTGCTCAGACCATATAATATAATTGCTTAAGGAAAAGCACATTCCAGTGTTGCCCCTTATTGTGGTTGCTACTTGCCAAAAACGCATGAGTTTGTGAGCTTTTCTATAATATATGAAGCAGCCTGTGCTTCATTACTCTGCGCTTTTATCCTACTTCATCATTTCTTCCTTCTTTTCTGTGCTATCTTAGGGATTATGCAGCTTCTCTGCAATATTCTGAAATTAATCAAACCAAGCAAAACCTCATGCTATATTATCCATCACTGGAGGAGAATGATTTCAACAATCCAGGCAGCTTTACATTGTTTTGTCCAGGGGCTGCAGCAGAATTCCATTAACCAGAATACACTAGAAATGTGATTTCTCACAGAATGCACTTGCTAAATATTCAAATCCAGCATTTTTTTTTTTTTATTTGAAGCCATATATAATGTTAATAATTTTTCTCTTATTTTAATTAGGAAGAGGACAAGCATAATGTCCACTTCTTGCTGTGAATTTTCACCCACACAACAGCACCTGTGCACTGGTGCACTGAGACTACCAAAGCTTTGCTCTGAGAAATGTAAAAACGTAATGGATGCTGACCCAGAGTAGTTTATATTTGGTCTATTACATAATCAAGCTCTAAAGGTAATTTCTTTCAATAAATTAGTAACCATACTGCAGATTGCAGACGCTTAGTTTGATTGAAAGTAATAAAGAGAGATCATCCATAGAGTTTACTGGATAACGGTTCTGACTGGACCCACTGCTCAGAGAGATAAGAATTAATCTCACAATCCTCCTCATGCTTCCACCCCCCCTGATCTGCCCAACAGCAGCGCAGGGTCCTGTTGGCTCCCCTTGTGCTGGGGCAGCCCTGGCTAAGGATAGGGACCCCTGTTTGTGGCGGGTTTGTCTGGGTCATGCGAGTGCTATGGATGATTTCAGACTGGTGATGTGTGCTGATGATGATGGTACCCAAAACGCACAAGGCGTGCAGCTGGTTCCCACACAGCGTGGTTAGAAAGGCTGCATGATGTCTGCCTGGCCTTGGATGGCACCACACGAGGGCATAGGAGCATGAAGATGAAAGCTGGAGAATGAAAGAGGCTGTTTAACAGACACAAGTACTTATGCTATAGACATTTTTTCTCTGTTAGAGTAAGGCCTTGATACTGGACCTGACTTGTACATGGGCACATTTACTCTGGTCATTCGGGCTGTGTCTGGAAGCTTGGAATAGATGATCATTGTAAGTCCCTGAATTTTTACTAAGCTCACCAGCTGCAAGGCTCTTCTCAGGAAAGGCACTAAAAGGGGAATAACAACAGTTCCTGCCTGTCTACCATTGGGAAGTGACTATCAGAAACCAGAGCTCTAGGTAACTCCAGCTGATACAGAGCTGATATTTAGGTTCAAACAGTTCCTGCTTTCTGAAGCGTTTACACCATTTTTCCTTCCCCTTCTTCTGCCCACGGGTTTCTTCTTTGAGCCCCGTGCTGCCATGGGCTAGTTCCTTTTCCAGGTATTTTACTATTGCCAAAGGTATTTCCCCTCTCCAAATGGCATTTTAATGAGTGCCTCCACAATTTCTGATGATAATGTCATTAATTTATTCTGTACAGCTTTGCTAACAACTGTGAGCTGTTTACTTGTAATGATCCTGACTTCTCACCTCCTTCTTGATGTCTTTGGTGTTGAGTGTTGTATTAAGTAGGGAAAATGAAAATGCCTTCAAGTAATAGAATAGAACCACTCTGGGTATTTGGGGAGTGATAGTCACTGGGGAACAATGCTGACCACAACCAGGGAAGAAGAGGCAGAGTAAAGGCTTGGGGTGTACCTGGAGGTCAGGACAGATGCTGAGCCCAGCCTTGCTCATACAGTTACCCTGAGCCATGGTGAGAGATGCAGCAGCTTTCTTAGTGGGGAGGGAGATGGATAAGAGCTGTTCGTGTGCATTTCATCACCTGTGACTACTTTCTGTCATGCTGTCGCTACATGTAAACAGTGAGCTTATGCCTGGAGTTAGGATGACACAGATACCAGCAGTATGGAGAGAACAGCAAGTACCAATTGAACTGTAGTCAGATATGAAATATAACTGTCATTCAGATGAGCAGGTTTGTGTTTGTTGCTTTATTGTGAAATAAAATAACGATGTTTCCAGTTCACACAGAAACTATCAAACTGCTGCTCCTTTACTTTTTTTTCTCTCCTTCTGAATTCTGATTTATGCAAAAATTAAGAGATTAGGACAGCATAAACCTGTTATTTAGCTGTCTAAACCCTCATTAAAAATAGCATGCTTCTATCTTGATCTCAAGCTTTCCATTAAGGATGTACACTGCTGTGGAAGGCCTTCAGTAACTACTGAATGACATGTTAGAAAAAATGTTTATCTGCCAAGGCAAAGCTAAACCATATGAGTGCAACTTTACTGCATTGTTGAGCTGAAACAGCACCACAGCCTCCTGCCACATGAAAGCAAGACCCCACAGACAAATAGCCATCATTGTGTGGCAGTGCTGTGGGGGGCAAGGGCAGGGGGTGGCTTTTTCTTTTCCCTGTTGCCAAATTTCCCTCTCCAGCAAGAGAGCCTGAACTTGTGACATTATCCACCCTCATGTAGACCAGTCACTCTCCTTCTCATTATACATTCTGATGCTGATAATACCACTGGGTTAATGCACCAGCTTTCACAGCTGTATGCGTCAGTTCATAACCTGATGTGCCTACAAGTGAAATGAGCGTGATGCAGACCTCAAACAGATCCCTGGTGGATATTATTTCATAGCAAATCATATAATTATTCATAGATTCAGTGGATAGCTTTTGCTTGGGTAACGAGGAATAAGGTCCAGTTCTGCAAGGTTTGGATGCTCTTCGCTGAATTCAGGCAAACACTGGGCATTTCCCAGCACTCAAAATCATGAAGGAACAGGAGGTGCCTTCTCCTGCCACAGCCCAGTGCTGCACTCCCCAGTCCTTATCTCCACAAGACAGATGGACAAATGCAGATACAGATGTGTAACTTCATGCTGCTCACGTGCACTGCCAGAAAAGGGGATCATCCCATTCCCATGGAATGAACACAGACTGACAATGAGAATGTGAATTATTGGGTGAACTAGGTGAATTGTGAGAATCATATTTGGTCATTTGCCTGTTTCATGCAGGCAAATGCAGTTGCACAATACCCTCTGCATCTTTACTTACTATATTTATGCTATGGTTGGATGAGCTCTTTTTCATTGACTCCTTAACAAAGAGCCACAAAACCTACCCCAAACCGCAGTTCATTGACAAGCTACACTGGACATCAGGGTACGAGGCTAATGTTTGCGACACCACCAGAGCTGGGGGTGAAGAGATATTCAGATGTTGCAATGCAAATAACAGGTTTAAGTTTTGTCTTTCTCAAGACCCTGTGGGTGCTTTGCTTTGGGTTAAAAAAATAGAAAAAGGTCAGGCGCCATTGAGCTGGTCTCAGAGAGTAAACAGTTGTTTTAAATGTCGCAGTGTATTCACTTGTGTACAACATGAGAGCTTCTCCTTGCAAGCAATACAGTAGCATTCAAGTATTTAGGTCTCCTTAAAACTGTTTCTTCCCCCACTAGTGTTAATACAGATATTAAGCCTAATAGTATCTACTTAGCATAAACAAGAAGTTAAAAATGATTTCTGTGATTCAAATGTTTGTTATTTAGCATTAAGCATCTTCATACTCTCATGTGTTTTGCATTTTAATCCACTCTGTGCTTGGTTTTGGGATTGATAGATTAGTTTTAATCCCCTGTCTAATAGTGGAGTACTAGTGAGATTTATTAAACTGGCAGGGTTTGGTACTTGGATTTAAAAGGACTCACATGCGCTGTTCATGCATATTAAATTTGGGAAACCACCAATTCAGTTTATAAAGGGCTGTGATGTCCTTTATCACTGAGTGTTTATGTTGTGCATCACTAGCTCAGCAAGTCTTTATATTTCTGAAATGGAGCATTTTTGATGGCTCCTTCCCAATCCATAGATACAATACTCCACAGATACGTTTTTGACTGTTAAAGTTATGATTGAAATTCAGTTCATTTTACCTTGAATTTGAGCTGTCTCTCTCCTCCTGTGTTCCAAAGCACTGAATTTTAGGTGAGGATCCCTTGGGGTGCAACAGCTGCTGCTGTGGGTGCTGAATCCAGGGGCATCGGAGCCTAGCTGGGTGCTCATGAACACTTCCCCTGCCCCTTTATTAGCAGTTCATTGAGTCAATGTTGCAGCTGTGTGTGACTGAGGCTGTTGGTGTGGGTGTTTTGGGCTGAAATAGATGTCCCAGAAGCTCTTCTGCACTGATGGCTTTGACCTGGTTGCTGTGGACTGGACTTGCGGGCAGAGGTGGTGCTTCCAAAGCGTGTGAGCTTGATGATAGTGTGATGAATGTGACAGAGATACTGAGGGTGTGCACTGGCTAAGAAGGACAGTCGTACTGAGAAATACTTATTGGAAATCGATTCTGGAGAAGTCTGTGTGCTACACTATCTCTGGTCATTTACTATCCTCGTGTCCCAAGCTGAATGTCCTGGTTTGCTCCTGGCTGGAACACTTCACATGTTTGCTGCATTTCAGGACACAAATAAAAGTGCTGTATGGTGATTAGAATGGGAAATGCTGGGAAAAGCAGAAGCCAGATAATAGTAAAAAAACACTGAGAACTTCAAACTCGCCTAAATTGCAAATTCATGCCCTATCAGTGGAAAATGAGTTGACTTAATTTGCAGTTTTACTGGTTAATATGCCATTAATGCTGTAACACTAGTAAGGCTGTGAGAAATGGGGGAAATTTACTTTTTTGTTAATGTAATTATAGGATTGGTGTATAAAAGTTATTACTGTAGAAGTGAAAACTAGGAAAAAGGAGCTTAATGATAAGCCAAAGAAACCACTAAAAGCTTTTGCAAGAAGATGCTTTATTATTGTAGGTTTGCTTCTTTAGCTAAGCTCTAGTTTTGATTTACCAAATGAATATATAAAGCAGATATTGCAAACACAAGGGGCGGCAGCTGTAATCACCAGTTTAGGAAGTCCCACAGTTGATTAGAACACAGCTAATAATCAAAATAAAAATCTTTCTGGAGTTTTACTTGGTCATTGGGAACTGCTCAGCCCTGTGAACTAAAGGGGAGTTTTAACACTTGGATTTAACATCCAGCAATGGAAGACAGAAACTCTAATTGAAAAGAAATTGTGTCATATGCTGAATAATTGACAATACTTTTCTACCTCAGTTAAAGCAAATTTTTCATTCTGCATGTGACATAAAAAGAGATGAAGAAGGAAAACAGACAGTTATTTATTCCTAACCCTTCCTTTCTGTTTTTCTTTTTTCCTAATGCCGGAATCCAGGCAGTGACACTGAAGGTGGCAAATTCAAACAACGATGTTTTCACATAACATGCTTTTAGCTCTTGGAGTTCAAAAGATGGTGATGATGCCACAAGATGTAGATGCAACAAGACTGAAAATGTTAAGATGTTTTATTTTATGCCTAACAAGAACACCCATGCTAATACATACAATTTCAATTAAATAATCAAAATTCTACTGCTCCAGGACATAAGACAATCCCTAACTAATGGTAAGGGGCTGGAACTCCCCTGTGGCCACCTTATTTCATAATTATCAGCTCTGAGGTTTCTTGCCCATTTCAGGGAGAGGATATTGCATAAAGTTAACTGTTTGGAGCACAAGAAAGTAGGAACCCACTTGGTTCATCAGCTTTTTGTGCTCCTCAGGAAAACCACCGATTTGCAATGCAGGGGTTTCCTGGGTCCCTCGTTTTGAAAATGTGAAATTTCAGAAATGCTTGCAGATAGGATGTTGTCAGATGGGTAGAATATCACTGTGTATCTTTTTTCTGTTTGTTTTCCAGTTTTCGTTTCACGTATCTAGCTTTGGCAGTTTACCACAGGCTAGTTCAACACAATCTAATATATTGAAAGAGAAAAAAGAAGGCTGTTGTGTCGGGAGGTGGTGTAATGCTCCGATGTTAGCCTCTGCTGTCCATTGTGGAGTGGTATGGGAGGGATGTTCATGGGGTGTGGCTGGACTGGGGGCAGCATGTGATTCTTTGGGAGAGCATGTCTTGGAGGGTCCCCACAATCCTCCACTTTCACCTGATGATCCATGATCTGAGCAAAATGAGGAGATACATGAAAAGGATGTACTTTTTTGGATAACCTTGCTATTCAGAAACAGTTGCATTTAGAAGAATTAAGTTGGCCTCATTAACTGACTTGTGGGAGGCGGGTACTAAATTAGAGCTCACAGGGTATCATGCTTTCCACAAACCCTTAACAGAGCCCCAGGTGCAAACTATGATCTCTTTTATGACACCAATATCCTTAGGTGCTCACTTGTCTTAGGATATTCTGGCATATTACAACTTTAGTAAAGCAAAAGCCACAGCTGGGAATGGATCTAACAAGCCTAGAAGAATTTGTAGAAATGCCATATGGACATTGCAGCCTGTGTTTCAGTTTCCATCTATACTTCAAGGCTCTTGTGCTGCCATATGAACCAAAATCATGTTTTGTTTCATGCTAACAGCCACGTTCAGCTTAAATCGAAGAGGAAACGTAGTGATGCTGCATGCAATTTGATTTGTGTTCATTCTGGTTTTCTGTCAGTGGTGGCTCTGCATCAGCTCACCCTAGATCTGCCTGAAACTGCTTTGACCTGGCTGCTGTCAGCCCTGAAACTCTCACTTGGGAGCAACTTGGCAATTAAAAAACTTCTTTGCTTACTTAAGGTGATTTGTTGATAGGTGAGTACGTTAGTAGGGGGAAATTATGAATGAAACAGGACTGTAGTGAACAGGATGTGCACAGCATTTCTGCAGCCAGGATTTGTCTATGGGCACAGTGCTGTCTGCTGAGGTGGCAACTTGTGAGTGCAGGGTTTTGCCATACTCTCACCCAACATTGTGTAAGACACCACAAAGTCACCAAATTACAGGAAATGTCTTGTATCAAAAGAGTTAAGCTAGTAACTCATGTCTTTGCCATCTCTGCCGGCACTGAAATGGGCATCTATAAATGAAAAGGTGCAGTTTCACTGGCACACCTCTGGTCCCGGTTTTAGAAGGTGTCTAGCCATTTGCTGAGCACAGACATTGAGCTGACAGCTCTTTTGATGGCTTCCCCAGTGCAGATCCAGAGTGTAGTGGCAAAACTGAATGAGCTCATACCTATATTGAACTGAAGTGATGTGACAAGGACTTAGTTTTGTGTTTTAAATCTTCCCCGGGCTTCTGTTGCAATTAAACAATATGCACATATTGGTAATTGGGTTCCCCCTCTGCTAGGTTCCCATTACAGGAATGATACTTGCTGGTGAGGATGATCATGGTCTTCAGTACTTATTTCCCGAAGTACTTGCATATGCAAAGTATTTCACTGATGCTCCTTGCTGTTTCAAATACATTAGAGATGCAGCTCCAAGAACAAGTTTCTGGTTAGCTCCAACACTGAGCCACTTCTTTGCTCTCCAATCCCTCCCCCCACGCCTCCAGACATTATTTTTCCCCTTTTAATTATTTACAAAAGCTTCAGCCATGTTGGGCGTCCTCTCTATCTGTGCAGTTCTGGGATGATGTCCTTCTTCCCTGTGACTGTTGCCAGTCCTTGTAAACTGGGATGGATTTTGTTTCATCATGTGTATCCTGAACTTTAAATAGCAAACTCCTTCTTTTCTACTTTTTGAGTCTATAAAAGTTATGAGTTCTCTTCAAGGTCCCAGTGCTGGCATATACTACCAACATGCTGCTGTACGTGCTTTCCCTCAGTGGTGAATTTGGCTATGGTAAATCTTCCAGTGTCCTCAGCTATTTTGATTAATTCACTGTAATATGAAGCAACATTGAATGATGTCACATGAGTAGAAGTAAGAAAACATCAGCTTTTAAAATAATTTCTGGCTTGCCCCTGCTGTATGGCAGTAGTTCTTAACATTTGAAGAAAAATTTTTTTGTATCCTTTCATGTAAACACATCGTGTTAAAAAAGGCAAACTATAAAACATTAAAAACCCTGCAGGGTATTAAAAATACCGGTCTCAATGCATGTGTTCATTCCTTTCACTTTCTTTTTAGATCACTAGTGTTGGTACAAAATGAGCTGAGAGAAGGAGAGAATTCTAATTAGGTTTAAAAAAGAAAAAATATGGCAGTTTATTTTGAGCACATGTCTGCTTTGCAAAGGCATATCCCATTTCAGATGCAGGCAAAATGAATCATTATTACGCATTTATCATCATAAAAATGCTTATTTGGACTTTTTTTTTTTTTTTTTTTTTTTTAAAGAAAGGGAAAAAAAATTGTAAGAAGGACAAAGCAAAAAGCCATCTCTGAAGGGCAGTTATTGCTTGCCCTTGCTTGGGAAAAAAGGCTTTCTCAATGGGATTACGTCCCCGCTCATAACCTATCAGCTGTCTGATCAGAAATTCATAACACAGGCCATCCATTTCCAGCTCTGCGAGGGCTGCATGATTGAATTTAAATAGGCAAATGCCAGACTTGAGCTTTGACATTCTCTCTGTCTCTCTCAATCTTTCTCTCCCCCTGCCCTCCCAATCATAGTGCTTTTCTTCCTCTCTTTCTTCCCCTCTTCTGTCCACACACCACCATTTCACAGGAGGCTTGAGGCAGCGTGATGAGAAGTTGTCAGGAAATGGAGGATGGATGCGAGGGGAGAGGGAGAGAAGGGATGCACAACAAGGGAGAAATACTGAGGCAACTGGACAGCAGAAAATTAGAAATTGTTGCTGTCATGCTTTCACTGGGACTCTAAAATCTGTTTTTAAAGACCATGACCTTTTTTTTCCTCATTTAAAAAGAGGTATTTCAGCATACATTAATAGTCTGTATCCTTACCCAACCCGTAGGATGTCTGTGAGCACAAAGCTCCTAAGCTATTCTCTTTTTTCTGTTTCTTACATAGCTGATAAGGATGAAAATGAATTCAGAGCTGCATGCTCTCAGTTATGGCGGTTTAAGGTGCACGAGATGACAGAGCTGCCTGGTGGCAGTCACTGGCTGAGCAAGGGGACTGTCCCACCCCACCCGAGCCCCTGTAGTGCTGGCAACCCTCTGCGGGGTTCTGTAGGGATGGTGCTGGGTACTACAGCTGCAGGATGCTATGGGGCACCAACCCCACCAGTACAGACTTGAGCAGGCACCAGTGGGAATACAGCCAGGGATAACATCCAGGCTGAGCTGGGCCTTCTGAGCAAGGCAAAATCACACAGCCAAGTAGCTGTACCTGTTGTTGTTTTCTTTTTCTAACAAGCTTTGGCATGCAACCTGCACCTGCATGAGGGAAACATGCTTCCTGCTCCCTCTGCCCAAACCCTGCTCCCTGGTGGAGAGAGCTGATTATTGAGTTAGGGATATTAAAATGATATTTTTATTGCTTTCTTCTCTGCTGGGCCTTTTATCCCCTCTTCAGTGTACAGATGCAGTTTCAACCTAAATCTTCACCGTAAATTGTGCTTCAAAACAAACGTTTTAAAGCCTTACTTTGTCCTTCAGGAAGCAGATAAACACTCCAGAAAGTGCAATTTTATCTGGTGGTACTTTATGGCTGAGCTAAATGCAGAGAAGTGCAAGAGAGTGTGTTGTCAGTGTAACAGTTGTTTTCACCTTGAGGAAGCTGCTTTGAGGGTATTTTGGTGATTTTTCTTTCTTTTTTATTTCTTTTCCTTCCACCTGGAATTTAAGTCCACAGGGGTCTTAGCCTGTACATCCTCTCTGTCCCTTGAGTTTTTCTCAATTACTGAGTTTTCTAGCCCAAAACTAGAGTCTTACTGAGGCTTCTGCTCAAAAAGGCACTGAATCTGTGTTTAAAAATGACATATGGAGAATCAACCCCCTCCTTCCCAAACACTTCCCAGAGATTAATCATCCTTGTGGTAAGAAACATGTCCTTGGATTCTCATTTGAGTTGTCTTGACTTCAGCTTCACCACCAGATCTTTGTTTGCCCATGTTAAAGAACACATTTCTCTGCTGTCGTTATCATCAACAATGGATTCTCAATTATTATTAACTTCAGGATTCTTAAGCTTTTGCCCCAGCTCTGTGCCCTGCAACAGTCCTGAAGATACTGGGTCTATGCTCTTCCACTGAGGGATCAGTTCTCTCTCTACCTGCCTCTCCTTCTTCACTGGCTGCTGCTTCTGGGTTGACCCTCTGTAGCTGCCTAGGACTTCAACCAGCTGCCAGTGTTTGAGAGCATCTGCTTCGTACAAAACTGGCACTACTATGCACATTCCCCTCCCAGTTCCTAAAAGAAGCTGAATCCTGTGTTAGCTTTCCTAATTTAGCCAGACTTTCATTACCAACAACCCCTTGCTATGCTGTTACATGCATCTCAAATCGAAATGAGGTCTCATTTCTGTAAGTGCCAGAGACCTGCTAAGGGTGGCTGTCAGTGGCGCTGGTGTCCTTGGAGGCTGTTGGCTTAGCAGAATGTACCTGCTCTCTATTGTTTAATTTCACCTCAGCTTATCACTAAGCTGCTAAGTGCTTCATGGTGGTTCTTACACGAGTTTGTTAAAAAACTGCTTTTGAAATAAGAACTGTGAAAACTTCAATGTTTTTTACTTCATATTTTCTGCTTCACCATCTCAATCTTATTGTGGTCTTAGAGGACTGCTAAGGTTTCTGTGTTTTCTATTTCACTTTAGAAAACAGATGTCCCCAACTCTGGAACCATTTTCTGCTATCTTTAGCTTTCCTCACCCATGTTCTCCTGCCCATGGCTTCTTGATTATTTTACTTATTACCTATTGTCCTTGTTTCCATTTGTTATCTTGGTGTCTATTTCAGTTACTGACTTTATATGGCTAATAAGCCCAGATGCATTTCGGCTGAAGTTGTCACCTTTCTTCACTGTCCAATTGTCTTTTTGGCCATTTAATATGTTTCTTCCGTGGTTTTGACTAATTTCCTCCTAAAACCTTTATTATGATCAGCTTTCAATGCTTTTTGTAGCTTTAGGAAATGCCATGTATGTGTACTTTGGAACTGTGATCTGCATAAGCAGGTTAAATATAAGGTGAAAGTTCCTTGAAGCCCTGGCTTCAGATTTCCAGATGTGAATTATTTGGTGCTAAAACCATATGTCCTTTACTTTCAGTGCCTTCCCTAAGAACTAGTTATCTTTTCTGAATGGCCTATCCCAAAATTAAAGTAGAAAATGAGAATATAAAGCTAGCAAAGGAAACTGTTACTTAGGTAATCTTTTGGCTGATGGGAATAGCCTTGTCCTGAATCACAGGGATTGTCTAACAGAATACAAGAGAGGCGATAACGAGCAAGTTTCAGCATGAATGACTCTTACAGTACGTTATTGACATTAGAAAAGAATAAACAATGCACAGTGAGATTCTTTTCTATAGGTTGTCAAAAGGGAGAAACTAAATGCCAATGAAAAACTTGTATATTACTTTGATGAAGGTATGCCGAGCCTTTCTTTAAAATACACAGCAAGGTTTGGCTCTTGATAATCTTCTCTGCTTTCCACAACAAATTTTATTAGTCAAAAGTAATGAAAAAACTTCCAGGTTTTGGTAAAGCAAAAAATATTTGCTTTACCTTTTCAGCGTATGTATGCTAATAATTTAACCACTCACGGAGAGAATACAGCAAATTTGTCTTTAGGGACTTTCACAGTAACACCTATGGTTGCTAGCCTGAATCTTGAGTAACAGGCACATAATATTTAAAAAGCAAATACTGTATTTAACAAACCAGTTCAGATTAATTATCTCAAAGATAGATGTAGAATTTCAACTCTAAATTTAACAATGAAATGAAGAAGCAGAAAAATGCAAAGAGAAAAATTCTAATTCAAATAATTCTTTAAATTTGGAGTCTTACTTGAAAGTCCAGCTATTTCTGGCTCCTGCACAGGCACTCTAGTGATGATACCAAGTAGAGCAGTGGTAACATCTGGGATAACTCCTTCCCAGGGGCCCTGCAGAGAGAAAAGACAGCAGTGATGGTGGAGTCAAAATTTCAAACAGGGTTTGTGGTTTACTGAGAGCTGAGTTCAGCTCACCTGACAAAATTCTTAATTTCACTGAAAACCAAGTGGGGTTTTTAACTCTTCTGAAAGAAAACTATCTCTTAAGCTTATGGTTATACTTAACGGGAGCTGGTTGAGTCGTTCTTCCTCCAGGATCACCACTTCTAAATCGAAGTCATGGATGTGTGTTTAGACATTGCAGTCAATGGTCAAGGGGCACGCGGCTAGGAACCTGTTTGAGCAATTTGCTGTTCTCAGTTTTACAGCAGCAGGAGTTCACTGAAGTGCAGCTGAGCTGGGCTAATTCTATTTCAATTTAATGAACTTAAAATATTTGCCATTGATAGGGAATTCTTATCCAGCATGATCTTTGTCTCCCAGGGCATTATGAAAAATCAGAGATATGGAAAGCAAGTGCAATCTTAATTGATATCAAGTTTAAAGAACCGCATACATATATTTCATTAATTATTTACATAATAATTTTTAAACAATATCTTTTTTATAAGGTCCACTTTCTTTTGTTACTTTAGTTGATTCACAAAGTAAAAGAAGCTGGTTCAGCTTGAGCTCAGTGGTGGATGTGAGTGTTGCAGAATTTCCATGATTACATCCCCTCGCTAGAAAGGACAGTTGAGTTTCAAATGGTCTGCAAGATTATTACTTAATGCAATTACATTATTTTTGAGAATACTTTTCTTTGTATACATTTCCATGTCTTTGTATAAAAACTGACTTCACCATATGCCATGCCTTTCTAGCTTAAATATAAACTATGCAGTTGAATGTATGTGCTTTCTGTATATTTTGTATTTTTCTTTAAATACGTGGTGCCAACACCCTTCTGAATTTATAATTCCAGGAATAATCACCTAGTTTGTAAGAACATCTATTTAGTAGTGCATGAGACTTGTCAACTAGCACCTATACAAGCAAGCTGCTGGTTAAAGGGAATGTTTTCTGTGCTTTCTTGTTTAAAGATGTAAGCACAAGGGGTGCAGATGACAATGTTTAATTGACTATCTGTTCTTAAAATGCTCTTCTCAATTTCCTTTGAGAGGTATTATGTTTATTCTCTTTATGATATATATCAAGTCACTGGACAGGGAGGCAGGGGAGCAAGTTGCAGACATAAAGAAGTACGCTGAATTACATAACAACTTTGGGTTTGTACCCCAAATACTTCACAGTGGCCCATTGCTGACTACATGAGTACAAACATGGGAGCAGTTTGTGGCTGGTGGCATTACCCTTCCCATTGGTGTGTCAGTTGGAATTGATGATTGGTTTTGTTTGACTTTTATTGTGGTTCTGTTTGGTTTGGGACGTAACAGCACCATTTCCTAGCAAAAGTTGTTTCTTATTCCAGGTTTTTTAAGTCACCTTCTAAAGAGCAGTTCACTCTGGCATTGCTCATGCTCCTGGGGGCAGAGTGCAAGTGGGTGGGGACCAGCTGTACATTGGCTCAGATCACAGCCAGGACACAAAAGTAGCTATCCACATATTTTTACAGTTTTTATTTCTCTGTATTTTAAAACAGCATCAGAAGTTGCCAAAATAAAATAGATGCACGTGTTTTTAAAAGCATATAAGTGATTTAGTAACACAAGTGCCATTGAGCTTCAGGGGAACTTGAGCTGTTCAAGACTTGTTTGCACAGGAAAGTTACACCTTCTGTGCCAGTGTAGTTCTACTGATGGATCACTCCATCTGGAATAACTGGCTTTTTTTGGTTCGTTTAATTTCAAAGTTAAATTAAGTTAGAAGTTAAACCACTGTCTCCTCAGCTGTAGTCTACAGAATTATATTAAACAGTAAAATTTATGAATGAGTCAGTTCTGTGTGGTTAAGCAAGGTGACTTAAAGAAATTCCACTACTGAGTAGTGGTCTCTTGGCCCTAACTTTAAGAACCACTAAACTAAATAAAATAAAGACATCCTTATTCCAAATTAAGGTCACTGGGGGACTTATAACTGTGTATGTTTTCAGTTCATGCCCTTTTTTATTAAGGTAGCCCCCAACTTGCTAAGGAAATCCAATCAGAGTTACTCTGTACCATTTACAGTGCAGAACTCTCCCTAAATCCTTTATGAAAACAGAGGAATAACACTAATATCTAGGTGATGTATAACATCTTAAATCTTAAAGTGATTCTGAAAGACGGGCACACTTACTCCATCTCTTAATTATTAAATTGCTATATTGACTATATGACTCTAAAGTTTTAAGCAACAGCAACAAAAAAACCTGATGCCATTATTCCCCACAAAAGTGATGATTTATGAGGTTTAAGGTGGGGATTTTTCACGTTCAGAAACCAGATTTTTGTGTTTATGATAGCTCATTTATAGGATGATCTTTATAAAAACTTTGATGATCAGGGACTGGAGCATCTCCCGTATGAAGATAGGATGAGAAAGTTGGGTCTGTTCAGCCTGGAGAAGAGAAGGCTGCGTGGAGACCTCAGAGCAGCCTTCCAGTATCTGAAGGGGGATATAGGGATGCTGGAGAGGGACTCTTCATTAGGGACTGTAGTGACGGAACAAGGAGTAACAGGTTTAAAACAGGGGAAGTTTAGATTGGATATGAGGAAGAAATTCTTTAATGTAAGGGTGCTGAGGCACTGGAATGGGTTGCCCAGGGAAGCTGTGAATGCTCCATCTCTGGTGGTGTTCAAGGCTGGGTTGGACATAGCCTTGGGTGATACGGTTTAGTGGAAGGTGTCCCTGCCCATGGCAGGGAGGTTGGAACTGGATGATCTTAAGGTCCTTTCCAACCCGAACTATTC
Source organism: Psilopsiagon aurifrons (assembly GCA_025447955.1). Classification (NCBI taxonomy): domain Eukaryota; kingdom Metazoa; phylum Chordata; class Aves; order Psittaciformes; family Psittacidae; genus Psilopsiagon; species Psilopsiagon aurifrons. The sequence continues at coordinate 41,564 of JAOEHY010008744.1, forward strand.
TATGATTCTATGAATATGTACATTTTCCTCTAACAACAAAGTCTTTTAGACTGTAAAATAATCTTCCCTGAAAAGGCCCATAAAGAGCAAGTGTCACCACCGAGATAAATTAAATGTCTTCCTCTGTATCACTCCCGGTTTTAACCAGAGGCAACCTGGCTATTTAATGATCCCTAGGCTTCCTCATGTGTCCTTTGGCTGAAATCTGTGGTCTTCTCCAAGACCTTCTCTATTCTACACTGAACTGCCAGTTTCTGATGTAAAAGTCTCTTGTAAGCAAGATGATACTCCCTAACCAGGTTGCACAGACGCTTAAATACCCCTAGGATTCCCAGTTTTCACCTTCCAGAGTTACATGCTGCAGTTTTCCTCTGGGGAAGCTACATTTGGACTTCTCTGCAGCGCCCACTTCAAATTCAATTCTCTGCAGGGTTGAAATCCCAGTTGTGATCTTTACTTTCCTCCTACTCATTTTCTGCAAAACTGGATTACCTCTGGTTGCAAGAGGAGAAGAGGTAGCATTTCCATGTTTACGAGACCTTAGCTGCTGCTGGTGTGTATTTTTCTGCATTGATGGTTTTGGCAGGGTTCAGGTGATTGAAAATTAAAGACCTTGCATTTCTGTGGCTACAAAGCAGTCTTGGGCATGCAGCCACATTCTTCTTATTAGCACTCTAAAAGCATCAGGAGACCACAGGCAAGATCTGTGCTTCACTATGCAGACACCCCAACTTGTTTAACCTACAATTTTTGTTTACTAAAGTGTGTGCCAAAACTCACTGGTTTGAGAAGAGCTAAAATTTCCCTCCCTATTGTGCAGAGTTTCAGTTTAAATAGCTGCAAGAGATGAGTCACGGGAGAGGTGAATTACCGTTCTCATTCAATGGAAGTATTAAGCAACTGTCCACAGCTCAGGAGGCAGCTGGTGATATGCCCAGAGGCTGGACCAAGCCCAGCATCTTCACTGTGGGGACGTCAGTCTTTGTAACAGTTCTATGCCAAGAATGGAAAACTAACAAAACTCCAGACTTCCTTCATAACTTTTAATAGGACACATGCAGAGGCTTCATATATTTAGGTATTAGGTTGTGGATGCAAAAAGCTTTGTGAGCTGTTTTTTAATAACTGAGACTGCTTAGAAAACTTAGCAGGTAAATCCTGCTCTGTACAAAATAATCTAATACTCTGATTCCCAGAAGAATGCCTTAAAATGCACCTGTATGTTTGTTATGGATACATTTGTCGCAGGTGTGGGGAATTTTGTAAGGGTTTTATTGCGTTGTTGGCTTTTTTGTTGTGTTTTTAGTTTGTTTTTTTTTTTTTTTTTTGCGTTTTTTCGGGTTGTGGTGGTTTTGTTCGGTTTTTTTCATGTGTGTTTTTTT